>JASVEL010000840.1:0-194183 GCA_032618575.1 Nicotiana noctiflora | reverse complement strand
CAAGCGCAAGGCGGATTGAAGCTTCTACGGTTCGAGGTGAGTGGTAGTAGTAAACAATGTACTGAGGGTTTGAAATCCCGTACTAGCACTTCGCGGTGCTATATTGAGATGAGGCACGCGTTCCATGACGGGCGTGGTGACATTGTGATTGGGGGTTCGGACTTAGTCCTTCACGACTAATAGTATACTGTGTGTTATGACTGATAAAAGTTTATAACTGTGCAATTGGGCTGATAGCCATATTTGGGGCTTTGTTCCGATCTGTGCAGAGCATTAGGGAACCTATAGAGCTAGGTGACCCTTATATCGTGTTGGAAACATACACTCGGCCGTAGCTCTAGCTGTATAGCATAATATGAGCACGTATTAGATGTGTACATTGAGAGAGATTATCTAGGGTGGAATTCACTGTTCTAGCTGAGTGGGCACGAAAGGCCAAGTCTATACCGAATTGAGATGAGATAGGGTCGAGGACCCAGTTATGAGATGTTATATTGGGCACTGAAAGACAAGTCATATTGAGTGAGACAGGGTCAAGGACCCACTGTGATATATTATATTGGGCCTGAGAGGCCAAGTATATACTGACTGGGATAGGGTCGAGGACCCATTATGAGGTATTATATATATATATATATATCTATACTGGATCGGGCTGCACGCCGCAGCAGTATATATATATTGGATCGAACTGCACGCCGCAGTAATATAGATGTAATATATATGTGGGACGGACTGCACGCCGCAGTATTATTTCGCTTGGGCTGTAGGAGCCCCTTCGGAGTCCGAGTCTGCACACATTCTCGGTGAGCGTTGGTGTATATTATGGGATCGGGCTGCGCGCCGCAGCAGTATAACTATATATACATATATATATTGGATCGGACTGCACGCCACGGTAATACATGTGAGGATCGTGCTGCACACCGTAGTATTATAGTGCTTGGGCCCAGGGAGCCCCTCCGAAGTCTGTATACACCCCCAGTGAGCGCCGTCGATGTTAAATGGAGTGGGTCGCGCGCCGCAGCGATATATGTATTGGAGCGGGCTGCGCGCCGCAGCGGTATATGTATTGGAGCGGGCTACGCACCGCAGCATTATACTTATTCATATTCATATTCATATATATATATATATATATATATATATATATATATATATATATATATATATATATATATATATATCTGAAATATTTATATGTTATAGACAGATGTATATGTCTTCATATATTGTGATGGCTGTATACCGTATTGGTACGAGCGAGGATGTGGTCGGTGTGGGACTTAGATGAGATAGATGTGGATTGGAGATCGAGGTACTCATTATAGTGATGACTAACACTGTGGGGGTTGCCTTAGAGCTTGTTTAGTGTAAATAAATTTCTGAATTTTTGTTGTTAGTACTATAATTATTGTCACACCTCCTTTTTACGCACCCGCGAGGGCACAAGGGAGTTTTTCCAATTAAAGGACAATCGAGACGGGACTAGTTTATTTAATTCAGAGTCGCCACTTGGAAAAAATAATGGTGTTCCAAGTCACCGGTTTAAATCCCGAACCGAGGAAATTTATGACTCCGTAATACAGTCTGCGAAACTAGAAATCTGGATAAGGAATTCTGTTAACCCGGGAGAAGGTGCTAGGCACTCCCGGATTCCGTGGTTTTAGCACGGTCGCTCAATTGCAATTTATGTTTATATCTGGTCCTTTTATATATTTTAACTATGTGCTTTTGATGCTCCGCTCTTAGTTTTTAGAAGACTTTCGACGTTACGAAAACACATTTCGAGCCGCACCGTAACCAGTACGCCTGCGACTCTAATGTATTTCAGTTTCGTCGAGATTTAGATTTGAGTCACACCGAGTGCACACTCGCTCAAAGGAAAGTACATTAATTCGTGCCCTAAAACAACGTCTATCGGCTTTTAAGTTTTTTAGGAGAAGCTATGGAATTCGCTATTAGCTTTCCCGAGTCTACCTTATTATCTTGTTACTAAATGGGGGCCCCGCTTGTTTAATGTCGGGCGAGGCTCATCCCAATCTAATTTTAAAAGTTCAATCTTAATGTATACTATATTTTCTATATTGTTTTTTTTCCTGGATCGTATTTCTAGTACTAAGCATTCCAAGCCCACGTTACACATAGGGCCCAAACCAAATTGCAATAACGAAAGTATAGCGCAGAATTCATATAAAAGAAACAAGTACTCGGAATTAGGAATGAAAGCAAATCATTTTTTATTTATTTGTCAGAAGACGAAGATCATTATACAATATGATTCGTTAACCTTGAGCTATAATAACTAAATGCTTATGAAAGCCAACTACTTCTATGCTCCTATTTTTCCTAAAAGGCCGACATACCAAGAAATGGAAAATTATTTAACTAACAATGAATACCCGATGATTTAATCATATGAAAACATGACTTAAACAACCTGACTGCTTATTTCAAGGGGACCCGAGTATCCAAAGCCGAGTGATTCAGTGATGCTTATACATGATTATTCTACTGGATTTACCTTAACTTATACTTATTCAACATCCCCAAGCCAATTTGCGAATTACTTCATACCTCTGTTACCATGCTTCTTTTAAAACAAATTCAGGTATATGGTTAACTACTCATATTGATATGAGTCAAGCGTTTTTGATATTCACAGGCCAATCTTAGTCAAATTATCACCTCAAGTTTTACATGTTTCTCTTTTAACCCAAACTAATCGAGATTATTGAATCCCAGATCCGGTTTGCTATGTGAATCATTCAATATTTCTATTGTGAAAGCCATAATCAATTTAATCTGTGGTTATCTAGCCTATTTGGTGAGTTTTATCTACTTTAATTAGACGATCTACTGCTTACTACCACTACTATACTACTACTATCATTAACTATGACACTGTTTTTGTTGTGTTTCTCTCTACTTATACATATTACACTAAGTAAAATTCAAATCAAACTACACTAAACTATGAACGAAAAGAATAAGATAAAAATACAAAGAAAACAGGGATGGTTCAACACTTGAACTTTATTTTTTCACTCAGCATTTCATTACATCTTCGTTTTTGAATAGAAATGTATTTTTCATTCAATAGAGTTCTCATGGGCAGGGATGTGTACCTGGAGATGGTAATACAAGAAGATGAGAGAAAGGTCAGCTATGCAGTAGGGCAACAACAGCAGTGTAACAACAGCCAATAGCAGGGAAAACAGGAGCCAAAACCACAGCAACAAATCAACACCCAGGCATAAACTCACAGCAGTAGCAGAAGAACTAAGAGACCCAGCAGAATCAACCACAAATAATGGACCAACAACAGCCACACTACAACCCAAGCCAACAACAAACTCAACACAGCAGTAGCAGAAGCAGGAGATCAGTAACACCAACACAGGAACAACAAACAACCAAATGACCAAACACTCAGCCACTCCCAACTAAAACACACGAAAACAGTAACCAAAAGCCAATGAAACAGTCTTTTGGTCTATACTTCCTAGCTCTCTCTATCTATATTCTTGTATATGTGTATTGTCAGCCCTTACTCTGTGTATATTCCAGTGTTCTTTTCTCTCCAGTTACTCCAGTTATCACTGTCTATAATGTTTCTCCCTGTTAGCCTCTCTCAGACTGCTCCTATTTCAGAACCTCTCTTCCCTCTAAAATGTCTCTCCTCTCAGGTATCAATGCCTATCTATTTATAACCAAAACAACACCTAGGAGCACCCAGATTCTGCAGAAAGGACCCTTGCCCATTCTTCTTCTGTCCAACCCACTAAACCATGTCCAAGTATGGGGTTTTCATAATTAAAAATTGATAAGTGCAGGGCACTGGTGGGCTGCTCTGTTGTGACAGTGGATTCCACTGACTTGCCTCATGTGCAGGACACTAAATACTCTAAATGTTAACCCATGATTTCCTAGTCAGCTAATTTGAATCATGATTTCAGTTTCAAACCAATCAAACAGTCCCATTCAATCCAGGAATGCTAATTACTGTGTGGTAATTCAAATAACTCAACCTAGGTAATTAGAAGATGACATCTAATCAACTACAACACATAGCAATGATAACAGATTAGTTGGCTAAACAATGATTCTGAAATCTCAGCGAATGCCGGACATATGCGAAGTTAACTATTCGACGACGCTAATCGACGCGAGTTCGTATCCTATAACTAACACATTCAACTAAGCGATACAGAAAACAATTGACCAAAAAGAGGTCTTTGGAGAAGAAATGACAACTATGGACGGCCAAGAAGAAAATTAAACCAATTGAATCTAACAAAGAACACACAAACAACACATACCTAGTTAAAAATAGATAGGAAAAAAAAGGAGATTACCTCGAACGCAATCGAAATCGAAGCAAAGCCCGGACTGTTTTGAGCTTGGCCTTGGATGTGAAGTCTAAAGGACTTTAATTGAGATGTTCTCCAGCGAGAACATCCCAATTAAACTCTATTAGGCTTCAATCTCTCTCGAATTCAACCGGAGATTCTAATTTGAAATCTAGGGTTCATAGGCTCGGATTTGGGGCTTTTGCATTTCTGGTTAGATTCGAAGCAAACGAAAGCCGGCGGGGGTACGAGGGAGGCCATGTGAGGGTTTGGGGTGAGTTTGGGGTGATTTGGCATTGGTTCGAGTTTGACTCGAATCTTCAAATGAAGATTCGAGGAGCTCCGGAGGGATTCGAGGTTAGCGGAGGCCAGATTCGTGATGGGTGAGGTGAGGGGAAGATTTTGGCATTGGTTTGGTGGCCATTGGCCTACCGGAACCGCCGTGAGGCGATTTCCGGCAGGCGGAGTACGGCGGAGGAGGGCGGCGTTACGCTGGGCTTTGAGAGCTTCTGAGGGACGAAGCGGGGGGGGGGGGGGGGGGGGGGGGGGGCGGGGTAAGGGATTAGGAATATATACCACGCGTGGGATTGGATCTAGGCCGTTGGATCGATTTAGATCGACGGCTTGGATCCGCCCACTTAACGAAACGATGTCGTTTGGGTGAGTCTTGGACCGGGTATGTTTGGGTAATTGATTGATTAATCTGGGCCGTTGGATGAACAGAGATCGTGGCCCTAGGATCAATTTGAAATAAACGGCTACGATCGAGGACGGGTTAGGCTGGATTAGAGGAAATTCGTTTGGGCCTGGTTTTTAGACTAAGTTTTGGCCCAGATCGGATCTTCATGATGTACTATATGTATATGTGTATATATATATATATATGTATATATACATATATATATATATATATACACACATATGTATATATACTAACCTATAACACCGCTATTTTTTACTACAATTAACGTACATAATTACATATCACCTAAAAATATAAATCACATGACTTCGATATCAAACACTAAAATGCAAAACCTAGCATATATTTTTTTTTTGTATAAATGTGCACACAAAAAGATAAAATAACACAAAATCACAAAAATCATGCTCAACACGAAACTATTTTTATTTTTGAATTTTCTGGGAGTACTTCTCAAGTAAGGCAAAAATTACGTGCTCACAGCTGCCCCTCTTTGCGCGTAAACACGCAGAGTTTTCGTGCAAAGATAAGTGAGCGGATATAAGCGATTTTGCCCATTCGAGCACTCCGTATGAAGTATTTTGGAAAAGTTTTGACCGAACCTTGCTTCAAAGGTCTCCTACATATCCCTGGCTAAAAGGGAATCAGGTCGATGTAGTTCGGGAAGTTCTGGTAGCTGGGACTACCATGACTGTTGCGATCTCGCTGTTACTGCTGTTACTGCTGTTACTGCTGTTACCACCGCTTAGCTGATCTCCTTGTTACACCGTACTAAGCAACAAAAACAAAAAGCCAGACTAAGTTACAGTACTACAAGTTCTCATCTATCCTTTTTAACTTGATCTTGTCGCGCTCCTTGCCATCCTGTCTGACTTGGTGTTTCTTCTGACGCTTCTTCTCTTCTGCCAATTGTTATTTCGGCCTATCTTGATCGCCGAACTCCGACCATTGCTTCCTTCTTCACGATCTTTGAACTATTCTCCTTCGCAATCTGAGTCTATCTGTTCTGGTCCTTGTTGCCTCCCTCTGCTTACGAACTTGGATTCATGCCGGGGATTTCTATTACATTCTACCGCTTTCCTCTACCAAATTAAAACAGATTGCCACTCCATTCTCCAGGCGGGCTCCCTGACTTCAACTACTACTTTGAAATAAAATCGCCACTCCATTCTCCAGGCGGGCTCCCTGACTTCAACTACTACTTCAAAATTAAATCGCCACTCCATTCTCCAGGCGGGCTCCCTGACTTCGACTACTACTTCAAAATTAAATCGCCACTCCATTCTTCAGGCGGGCTTCCTGACTTCAACTACTACTTCAAAATTAAATCGCCACTCCATTCTCCAGGCGGGCTCCCTGACTTCAATTACAACTTCAAAATTAAATCGCCACTCCATTCTCCAGGCGGGCTCCCTGACTTCAACTATTTCAAAATTAAATCGCCACTCCATTCTCCAGGCGGGCTCCCTGACTTTGACTATAACTTCAAAATTAAATCGCCACTCCATTCTCCCGGCGGGCTCCCTGACTTCAATTACAACTTCAAAATTAAATCGCCACTCCATTCTCCGGGCGGGCTCCCCGACTTCGACTACAACTTCAAAATTAAATCGCCACTCCATTCTCCGGGCGGGCTCCCGACTTCAGCTACTGCTCCAAAATTAAATCGCCACTCCGATTACCTTCCTTTGCTCACTGACTTCAATTGCAACTTCAAGATTAAATCGCCACTCCGTTCTCCGGGCGGGCTCCCGACTTCGATTACAACTTCAAAATTAAATCGCCACTCCGTTCTCCGGGCGGGCTCACCGACTTCGACTACAGCTTCGAGATTCGATCGCCACTCCGTTCTCCGGGCGGGCTCCACGACTTCAACTACTACTTCAAAATTAAATCGCCACTCCATTCTCCGGGCGGGCTCCCTGACTTCAATTGCAACTTCAAAATTAAATCGCCACTCCGTTCTCCGGGCGGGCTTCCATGACTTCAATTGCAACTTCAAAATTAAATCGCCACTCCGTTCTCCCGGCGGGCTCCCTGACTTCGATTACAACTTCAAAATTAAATCGCCACTCCGTTCTCCGGGCGGGCTTCCCGACTTCGACTACTACTTCAAAATTAAATCGCCACTCCATTCTCCGGGCGGGCTCCCTGACTTCGACTACAACTTCGAAATTAAATCGCCACTCCATTCTCCGGGCGGGCTCCCTGACTTCGATTACAACTTCAAAATTAAATCGCCACTCCGTTCTCCGGGCGGGCTCCACGACTTCAACTACAACTTCAGAATTAATCGCCACTCCGTTCTCCAGGCGGGCTCCCTGACTTCAACTACTACTCACCGATTTCATCCTATCTTGATTACCTTCCTTTGCCTCTTGTACCATTTTCTTCTTCCTGCGTTGCCTCTCGGACCACATTCTCTTCTGAATTATCCTGTCTTGGAATTGCTTTCCCCTAGGTCGTGTTACTTTTCTTCTGACTGCTGGGGATATTTTTGGAACTGTTTACTCGCCTGCTGGGGGTGATGCTGCTGAGGAAGTATTCTTTGTTTCCTTCACCCCTCATTCTCTTCCTTCTTCCCGTACCTCCTCTGGGACTCACGCTTTTGCCTCCTCGAACAAATTATGGGATGTAATACTGCTAGGGGAATCTCGAAGCCATTGTTTTATTTTCCCCACAACTGCTGGGGGTGATACCAAGCTCAAATATTACCCCATCGTGTCGTCTGGCCTTTCTCAAAACTATTCCGCTCGGAGCTGGTACTTCCCGAAATCTTGTGTTGCTTTCTATCCTTATCCTCTGAGTCTTGCTTTCCAGAAAATTTTCGCAACAGGAGAAAATTTTTCTGCCCCAGTTTGATAAACTTCTGGACGGTATGCTTTTCTGCCAACGAACCCTCTTTTTCTGCTTTTAAATCAAAGAAAAATTGTTAGTTTCAAAACGCGGTGAGTGGTCGTGCCACTCTTGTTGGGGCCATTTTCTTTTCTCTTTCAGCTGCTTGGCCTCTCTCGAACTTTGAGGGCGACGTTGACGCTTGCTGGGGAAGATGCTCTTTCCACGAACGACCTCTCATCTTTCCTTTTATTCCAATCTTTGGTTTGATCCGACTCTTTTTAGCCGGTGATCTGTTGCGCGAAATCATCTGTCGGACATGCCACATGTGTCCATCATACTCCATGATTCTTGCGAACCTTCCACTCAGCCTGTCATCCCAATCTTACTATCGTAACGACTTCTGTCTTATTGCCTCGTTCCACGCCTATTCACTTTCAATATATTGCTTTGGGAGACTTGGTAGTAAGCTTTGAAAAATCAATTTTCGAAAATGAAAGAAAAGAAAAGAATACTGACCGCAAATGACAAAAGAAGAGAAAAACTTTTCTGAACTCAAAAATAGGAAAACTTATCTGAATGTGTGCCCGATCCAATGGTTATGCCGCGCCTTTGAGATTAAACTACCCAGTCTATTCATATCAATCACTTTCTGATGCCGCGTTCTGCTAGAGGTAAACGGATGTCCAAACCTTGTCTCATGCAGACATCTTGTAACCATCTCGTCCTGTCACCTCACAGTGCCCTTCAAGGGTTTTCACTAATGAGATTCTCTCGTTTCTCTCTATCTCCCGTCGCCTTAAGGTGCCCGTAAAGGTTTTCACCGTAAGACTCTCTCATTTTATTTCTCTCAACTTCCTTCGCCTTAAGGTGCCCTCGAGGGTTTTCACCGTTAAGACTCTCTCATTTACGCTTTCTTTCCCTGCGGCGGGGTATCACCCACGAGATTCCCTCTAGAGCGTTATCCCCTTTCGGCTTGTGCATCCTGGATTCAATCGAGGGTCGGGATGTCACTCTTGGCTTTCATTCACATGACTTGGCACTTCTCAAATACTGATCGAGAGGTCTTTATGGTTCTTAATATGGTTTCTGCGCGTGAGGCTGAAGAAAGGGGTTTAGCCTCAACGGTTAGCTTATTACAACTTTCGGAATCCACACTATCTTTCAAACGAAACAATGACTTCTGCCCCAGTTTTGTTGCTTGGGGGATTTTTGATTTTTATTTTATTATGACCGAGCCGTGTGGCGCCTACGTATCCTTCTTGAGGAATCAGGTCGAGCGTAGTTCACTTTTTCTTGTATTACTTCTTTGTTTCTTTTCCGTTCTGTTACGCACCTTCCTTGATGATTCCGAAAGAGGGTATATGAAAGAATAGTTAAGGCTCAAATGGGGAAACAAAGGTTAAAGTGTTTGGGTAGTAGAAAAATTGCCTCTGTCATTTCATTCTCGAAAAATGCCAAATACACACAAACGAAACCAAACGTTGACAAACGCATTAAAGAATTACACATAATATCTCTTGACTGCATCAGAATTGATAGCCATATCGGTGCATCTTCCCTCGACATCCGTCAGACATAGAGCGCCGTTGGATAATACTCTAGTCACCACAAATGGTCCCTGCCAATTTGGAGCGAACTTGCCTTTCGCTTCGGCCTGATGTGGTAGAACTCTCTTCAGCACATGCTGTCCCAGTTCAAATTTCTCGGGACGTACCTTCTTGTTATATGCTCTCGCCATTCTCTTTTGATACAATTGGCCGTGACATACTGCTGTCAATCTCTTTTCATCGATCAAGCTCAATTGCTCTAATCGGGTTTTGACCCACTCGTCGTCATCAATCTCAGCTTCAGCGACAATTCGGAGGGACGGAATCTCAACTTCTGCGGGTATTACTGCTTCAGTCCCGTACACCAACAAGTAAGGAGTTGCACCTACCGAAGTCCGGACGGTAGTGCGATAACCCAACAGCGCAAACGGTAACTTTTCATGCCACTGCCTAGACCCTTCTATCATCTTCCTCAATATCTTCTTTATGTTCTTGTTTGCTGCCTCGACCGCACCGTTTGCTTTTGGGCGATACGGTGTGGAATTTCGGTGTGTAATCTTGAACTGTTGACATACCTCTTTCATCAATCCACTGTTAAGATTTGCACCGTTATCCGTAATGATCATCTTTGGAATTCCAAACCTACAAATGATGTGGGAGTGTACGAAGTCCACCACCGCCTTCTTGGTCACTGATTTGAATGTTTTGGCCTCCACCCACTTGGTAAAATAATCAATCGTTACCAGAATGAACCTGTGACCGTTAGAAGCTGCAGGCTCAATAGGTCCAATAACATCCATACCCCATGCGACAAACGGCCATGGTGCGGACATTGTATGCAATTCAGTCGGTGGAGAATGAATCAAATCTCCGTGTATCTGACATTGATGGCATCTTCGCACGAAACTTATACAATCCCGCTCCATAGTGAGCCAATAGTATCCTGCTCGAAGAATCTTCTTTGCCAATACGTATCCGCTCATGTGTGGTCCGCAAACTCCCGAGTGTATATCTGTCATCACTGTTGTGGCTTGACTCGCATCTATACATCTCAACAATCCTAAATCTGGGGTTCTTTTGTACAGCACCCCTCCACTAAGGAGAAATCCGTTCGCCAACCGCCGAATAGCTCGCTTTTGATCTCCGGTTGCTTGCTCTGGGTATACTCCTAACCTGAGGTATTCCTTGACATCATGAAACCACGGCTCACCATCCACTTCTTCCTCTACCGCATTACAATAAGCATGTTGATTCCGGACATGGATGTGTAATGGGTCGACACGAACCTTGTCCGGGTGATGCAGCATCGACGCTAAAGTAGCTAGAGCGTCGGCAACCTCATTATGCATCCTTGGGATGTGCCTGAATTCTACCGATCGAAAGCGTTTGGTCAAATCATGCAAACACTGACGATATGGGATAAGCTTTAAATCTCTGGTTTCCCATTCTCCCTGAATCTGATGTACCAGAAGGTCCGAGTCCCCCAAGACCAAGACGTCCTGTACATCCATGTCCACCGCTAATCGCAACCCCAAGATACATGCCTCGTACTCGGCCATATTATTGGTACAGTGAAAACGCAGTTGAGCAGTAACAGGATAATGATGTCCTGTTTCAGATATGAGCACAGCCCCTACTCCGACTCCTTTTGCGTTTGCCGCTCCATCGAAGAAGAGCTTCCACCCTGGATCCTTGGTCAGTTCTGACCCCTCAATTTGCAACACCTCTTCGTCCGGAAAATACGTCCTCAAAGGTTCGTATTCGTCATCGACGGGATTTTCAGCTAAGTGATCGGCCAGGGCTTGAGCTTTCATAGCCGTCCTTGTCACGTATATGATGTCGAACTCCGTAAGTAATATTTGCCATTTTGCTAACCTCCCTGTAGGCATAGGCTTCTGGAAAATATACTTCAATGGATCCAAACGTGAAATGAGGTAAGTAGTGTAGGAAGACAAATAATGTTTCAGCTTTTGGGCTACCCAAGTTAAGGCACAATAGGTCTTCTCCAAATGAGTGTATTTAACCTCGTAGACCGTGAATTTCTCAATAAGATAGTAAATGGCCGTTCCTTTCTACCAGTAAGATCATGCTGCCCTAGTACGCAGCCGAACGAATTCTCCAAGATCGTTAGATAAAGAATCAGGGGTCTACCAGGTTCAGGCGGAACTAGTACGGGTGGGTTTGACAGATATCCTTTGATTTGGTCAAACGCTTCCTGACATTCTGTCGTCCATTCTATCGCAGCGTCTTTCTTCAACAGACGGAATATGGGTTCACAAGTTGCTGTAAGCTGAGCAATAAACCTACTGATGTAATTTAACCTTCCCAACAGACTCATTACCTCTGTTTTATTCTTCGGCGGGGGTAGCTCCTGAATGGACTTGATTTTGGAGGGGTCCAACTCAATGCCCCGTCGGCTGACGATGAATCCTAGCAGCTTTCCTGATGGAACTCCGAATGCGCATTTGGCCGGATTAAGCTTGATGTCGTACCTTCGGAGTCTTTGAAAGAACTTCCTGAGGTCAGCAACATGGTCTTCTTGGCGCCTAGATTTTATGATCACATCATCCACGTACACCTCAATTTCCTTGTGTATCATGTCATGGAATACCGTAGTCATCGCCCTCATATATGTTGCTCCTGCATTCTTCAAACCAAACGGCATCACTCGGTAGCAATAAGTCCCCCACGGTGTGATAAAAGCCGTCTTTTCTGCGTCCTCTTCATCCATCAAAATCTGATGATATCCCGCATAACAGTCCGCAAAGGATCCAATTTCGCGTCCGGCGCAATTATCAATCAGGATATGGATATTGGGAAGTGGGAAATTATCCTTAGGACTTGCCTTGTTGAGATTGCGATAGTCCACGCATACCCTGATCTTTCCGTCTTTCTTTGGCACCGGTACTACGTTAGCCAACCATTCGGGGTATCGAGTGACACGAATGACTTTCGCCTGCAACTGCTTGGTTACCTCCTCCTTAATCTTCACACTCATCTCCGTCTTGAATTTCCGCAGCTTTTGCTTGACGGGAGGATATGCCGGATCGGTGGGTAATCTATGAACCACTAGATCAGTGCTGAGTCCTGGCATGTCGTCGTACGACCATGCGAAAATATCTTTAAACTCCGTGAGTGTTTTGATCAATTCTTCTCTCAGATTGGGTTCAATATGGACGCTTATCCGGGTTTCTTTGACGTCATCCGCATTCCCTAGATTAACGGCCTCAGTATCATTTAAATTCGGTTTGGGTTTTTCCTCGAAGTGACTTAATTCTTCACCGATTTCTTCTACGGCTTCATCATCGCCGTACTTTGACTCACTCTCGTCACTTCTTATTTCATGCGTTATTATTTCCAAACCCGATTGACTTTCTAGACTGGGTTGATTAATCTTTAAGCACGCCATATCATTAAGATCAGTTGCAAGAAGGCTGTTCAGAAAAGTAAAAAAGAAGAAAAAAGATAAACAAAATTAGACACGAAGGAACCAAATTTCATTAATGTGAATTGTACAAAGGGAAAACAGACTGCAAACTCAAATCGGAAATGAACTAAAAACAACGGGATTTTACTCCGGGGACAAACCCCCAACACAAAATTTCGAAAGAAAAACAATCCAAGACAAACTACCAAGACTCCTTCCGGGACAGGGAGAGGAGTAGCCTTCCAGTTATTCGGTTTTGCCTTTGGTCCCACAAATTGTATCTCGGCGTGACTAGATCCTTCACCGTCCTCGAGCATACATACATCTGTGAATAGGTCCTCGAACTTCCTGAAGAACTCTTCATCCGGCCTGATCGTAGGACCGGGAATCTTTGTCGTTGGATATCCTCTTGCTCCGGACCTGACAAAAGATTGGGAAAGGCGTGGAACAGGCTTTGGGAGCACCCATGTCTTCTGCTTACTCTTCTTTGCTCGCCGGATGTCCTCTGAGGTTGGCTGGAATCCCAAGCCGAAGGTTCCCAAGTTCTCGACCACCGATACCGGTTGTATGATTCCTTGCAGAGATGCACCTAGACCTTTACCGGGTATGAAACCATGTCGCAACATTTCGTGAGCCACCATGACATCTGCAGTAATCGTCCTGTCATCGGGAATGCATTCCCCTTCCGGAACTCGATTGGCGGACACCGCATCGCGGACCTGATATACCCACGGCCCAACATCTTCTTCTGTTTCAACAAAGGGAATGATGGTGCCTGATTGTAGATCATTCTCTCCATGGACGACGATCTCCTGTTGGTCCCACTCGAACTTGACGAGTTGGTGTAGGCTGGATGGAACTGCTCTTGCGGCGTGGATCCATGGTCGCCCTATCAGAAGGTTATATGATACTACCATGTCCAGCACCTGGAATTCCATGGTGAACTCCACTGGCCCAATTGTCAAGATTAGCACTATGTCACCAACCGACGCTTTGCCTCCTCCGTCAAACCCTCGAACACATACGCTGTTCTTGCGTACCCTGTCGATGTCTACTTTTAATTTGCCCAGTGTAGAGAGAGGACAAATGTTAGCACTGGACCCATTATCGACAAGGACTTTGGTAACCACCGCCTCTTCACACTTCACCGTAAGATATAAAGCCCTGTTGTGCTCAGTGCCTTCCTCGGGCAACTCGTCATCGGTGAAGGTGATCCGATTTGCTTCGAAGATCCGATTGGTGATCTTCTCCAAATGGCTTACTGAGATTTTATCCGGTACATGTGCCTCATTCAGGACTTTCATCAATGCTTGCCGATGTTCTTCGGAATGTATCAGCAAGGATAGCAATGATATTTGCGCCGGAGTCTTCTTCAACTGCTCTAAGACGGAGTAGTCGTGGAGCTTCATCTTTTTCAAGAATTCTTCCGCTTCTTCATCAGTGACCGGCTTTTTCAATACTGCCGGAGTGGTCTTCCTCAATTCCGCAGGGGCAAAACATCTCCCCGAGCGGGTCAACCCTTGGGCTTCACAAACTTCCTCTTTCACCTCCTTTCCTCTGTAGGTCGTTGTAATCCGAGCATAATTCCATGGGACAGCCCGGCTATCAGTTACTGGCAGCTGTGTTGCCGGCTGGATGATGAAAGGATCCATTCGAACGCCTGATACTGTCAAGATGGGCTTGATTGCTGCCCCTGGTACAACTATCTTGGCCGGCTTCACCGGTACTTCGTTCACACTTTCCTTTCCTGCTTCCGACTCTCCTAGTATGTCTTTCTTGCAACTGGGCGACTCATCAAAGCTTGGCCCTTTTCTCGTTCCTGCCCCGCTAGACTTAATCATCATTACAGTCTGAGAGGCTTTCTCTTTTCCTTCCTCCGCCCGTACCAACTCGATCATATTGGTCTCATGATGAGTTGGAAGCGGGTTTTGGTTGATGTTGGGCTCTGTTGGAGTCCGGACCTCGATCCTGCGGGTGTCAATGAGCTCCTGGATGGCCGTCTTCAGCCTCCAACACTTTTCTGTATCATGTCCCGGACATCCCGAGCAGTAGGCACAATTTACTGAATGGTCCAGGTTCTTCGGAAGAGGGTTTGGCAGCTTAGCTTCAACCGGATTCAGCAACCCTACCTGCTTTAACCGGTGGAACAGACTAGTGTAAGACTCTCCTAAGGGAGTGAAAGTCTTTGGCCTCGGCGCCCTGTCGCCCCTGAATGCTTGGTTCGGACGGAAACTCGCGCCCGAGGGGTTTCTGTAAGCTCTTGGGGGTGGGTGATTGTTTTGCGGGTTTGGTGCACGCCACGGTGCATGAACAAGAGGTGCAGAATAGGACTGTGCATGGTGGACAGTAAAATGGGGATCGGGTGCGGGATAGTAATGTTGCGGGTGGTTATATGGGTTGTGGGAGTAATTTTGGTGGTGAGGCTGGGGTGGGCTATATTGGGGTGCGGGGCCTCTATTTCTGAACCATGCCCCGGACTCGACGGCCGCAACTTCCTCTCTCCTCTTCTTCCCCAGTACTCCTCCGGTACCGCTTTGGATAGCCTGAGTGGTGGCTTTCAGTGCTGAGTAGCTCGTGATCTTGTTGGCCTTCAAACCCTCCTCGATCATACCCCCCATTTTTATCACCTCAGTGAATGATTTGCCTACGGACGTTACCAGATGTCCGAAGTAGGTGGGCTCTAATGTCTGCAAGAAGTAGTCCACCATCTCGCTCTCTCTCATCGGCGGATCTACCCTGGCCGCCTGTTCCCTCCAACGGAAACCAAATTCCCTGAAGCTTTCAGCAGGCTTCTTCTCTAATTTTAGCAATGATAGGCGGTCGGGGATTATCTCGAGATTGTATTGGAACTGGCCGATAAAAGCTTGAGCCAAATCATCCCACGTAAACCATCTACTGGGATCCTGTCTAGTGTACCACTCCAACGCCGATCCTCCCAGACTCTGGCCGAAGTAGGCTATCAGAAGCTCGTCCCGTCCTCCGGCCCCTCTCATTTTACTGCAAAACCCCCGCAGGTGGGCCACTGGGTCACCATGCCCCTCGTATAGGTCGAATTTGGGCATTTTAAATCCTGCCGGCAACTGGACGTCCGGAAATGGACACAGATCCTTATAGGCGACGCTGACCTGGTTGCCTAAACCGTGCATGTTCCTGAAGGACTGCTCCAGGCTTTTAACTTTTCTGGCAACTTCCTCGTGTTCCGAACTTTGGAAGTGTTTTTCCGGTTCTGCCGGATTATCCCAATGAGGTGTATGTGATTGTGGTTCGGGAGCCCTGAAAGTAGGCTCTGGAGGATAGTAAGAGTTGTCATGGATCTGAACATATGGCTCGCTGGCCGGCCTTTGCAGAGGAGCAGGTGGAGGTGCCACAAAAACAGGGGTGGCTGGAGGAGGATTTGGTTTGGCTGGTGGAATGTGGGTGGCATATGGGTTTTCCCCCTGAAAGTATGGATAGCTTGGGGCGCTCGTTGAAGGATCGATGGGCGGATGTTCCGGAGCTGAGGCGAGAGTAGGGCGGTTTGGTGAAGCCTGTTCCCTGGCCCAGGCCAGGTGCATCTCTGTTATCTGTTGTTTTAACCGGTCTACCTCTTCTTTCATAATTTGTAGCTCGGATTTTTCTTCCTCGAGAATCTTGCCAGAACTCGACATGCTTACTGTAACTGGTCCTTTGGATCTAGTACGGTAGTGATGGCTGGCCAGGATATTCCGTCAAACCAACTGCTAAACTTTCCGGAATACGCAACAAACTTGTTAGTTCACCGAGTTTGACAGATATGTTATAGCACGTTGGATGCAATGCACCTAACCAAACAACCCTTTCTACGTGTACTCTTTAACATGCGTCATTCCGGCCCTTTTTCTTTTTCTTTTTCTTTTTCCTTTTCCTTTTTTCTTTTTCGACTATCTTTGCAAGCCTTATTGTTATTTAACCTTTGGATTCTTTTTCTTTCTTTTTAGTGGTGGTCGAATCTTATGTGGATTGCCTACGTATCACGACCTCGCGTGAATCAGACCGAGCGTAGTTCTGGTAACAAGATTGTGGCAAAATTCAGTAACTTTTATATCAAATAAAACCGTGTAGTTACAAAACACGTCTTACAACAATCAGCAAAACGAAAGTAAACGCTTGACTTGGGAAAGTAAAAATGCCAACTAGCTTGACTCAACATTTCAAAAAATACATTTTCAATCAAAAGTCTACTGCTCTAAAATTCCTGGGGGCCCGCGAGGCATCATTCGGCCTTGCCGCGGGCCTGGGTGTGAGGTCCTTGTGTAGTCCCCTTAATTCTTCCATGATCCGATGAACATAGCCCATAATTGAAGCAAAAAGGTCGGTGCGGGGCACTTGTTCACAAGCTAGGCATTTCATGGTGACGTAGTGCCCGATTTCCCCGATTCGGTCCTTGATCATGTCCCTTTCTCCGAGTAGCCGCTCTATCTGCTGGTTTTTCGCCCCCAATCGTTGAGCGTTGTTGGTGACTTGGTCTAAGAGCCTGTCTATTTGTTCTTGCAGTCGAGCCATCAGATTGTGGCAACGGTCGAGGTCCGCTCTGGCATCTTGGGCTTGCTTGAAAACCCGTTCTCTGAGGACAACATTTGCTTCCCTTAAACTGGTGACGATATCGGTGTAATCCTCTTCCACCCGTTGTAGGTGAAGTGCATGTTGATGTGCCTCCTTTCTCCAGCTAGCTCGGATCCTCACTGTTTGGGCCTTAGACTCTTCCAATTCTCTTTGGACATCGGCAACTTGGCTTTTCAAACCCTTTATCAATTTTTCGTCTGCCCGACTCCTCAACTGTCTGTCAGCATCCCTTTTCATTTGCTGGATTTGAGCTCTCAGAAAGTCATTTTCTTGTGCCAACTTCTTTTTATCTCCTTCGTTGGCGGCGGTTTGCACATCCATTTCAAATTGGAGTTCTTGGGTCCGTTGTTCTATCCTGCTGATCTTTGTTCTATAGGCTTCTTCTCTAGCCAACCAGTCCCATTGCTCTCGTGACGCTCCAGCAAACTCCCTGAGGTGAGGCCTTTTTGCGGGCCTTTGATGCTCCAGATCTCTACTATACCATGCAGGATATTCCGACGATACTTCGCCCCGGGCTCGATCTCGCACCCGAGTGTCTATTTTTAATGTCTGACACTCACTCCAAATCTTTCGGACCAATGCTTCAGGGAACTGTCCTCCTGGTCCAATTTCAACTACATGTGGGCTGAGGTCTTCTTCTTTTGGGATTATTTAGCATCGTCCCAATTGTCTCAATACTCGACCTGGTGCGTAGGGCTGGATGCTGTTGAGGCCCATTAGCAATAAATATGATTCTGCGGCTGATGCGTATATGACTTCTTCCACGGGTAGCCAACCAAACGTCCATTCTATTCCGCTGGCTGTAGTCGAACGCAAAAGTCGTATCCATCCGCTGATCCCCTCTGGCAACTCATGTCCCTCGACCCTCGCAGGAAACTCTTCTATACAAGTCTTCTTCGGTGAACTATACCTCATAAATTGCGGATGGCGGTATAAGTGATCGATCATCCACATTTGGAGCAATACACTGCAAGCTTCAAAGAAAGTCCCTCCAGCTTTGCAGATGGTGAGTGCACGAAAGATATCCGATATTATCATGGGAGCCAAAGTACTGTTGTTCTGTTTCATCAAAGTGCTGACGACCCCTGCCACTTGTATGTTGATATTCCCATCTTTTCTAGGAAATATCAATGAACCTAGAAAAGCTATCATGAAGGCGATGCGTCTATGCTCCTCCCATTTTACCCGATTGTCTCCGCTGCAGATTTTGCTTTTGTGTTTGTTAAAGCCCCCATAATGACCATATTTGTCATATAGAAATGCCAAAGTGCAGAACCCTTCTGATAAGTCTGGGTTGTGTACAGTTCTGCGGATCTTTACCGTATCCAAAAACCGATGTACTGTCACTACCCTTGGTGCAATAAGGTATTGATCCCTCATAGGGACCTTTGGTCTTCCGACATATCCGGCTAATTCTTCCAGTGTTGGTGTGAGTTCAAAGTCTGAAAAGTGGAACACATTGTGTGCCGGATCCCAGAATGAGATCAAAGCTCGTATGATGTCTCCTCTCGGGGGAATATTTAGCAGCCCCACTAGATCTCCCAAGTACAGCTTAACGGCATCTTGTCCTTGCTCGCGCAAGTCGCTCCACCACCTATGCAAACTTAAGGGGACCTTGTTTATGATAGCTTCGGTTGTATTCTGACTCGTGCTCATTCTGCACATTTATTTAAGGTAATTCTTAGATGAAAACGAGATTTTTATTTGTCCCAAAACTATCTTTTCTGAAAAACGAAACGGGCCCCAGGAATTGACTGGTAAAAAAGAGTGGTCGTTAAGGCAAAATTAAATGTCTTGGCATTCCGCCATTAAAACTTATTTTGAAATATATGGGAGTTGGACCCGTTTAAAGGTTGCCTACGTATCTCACACTCGGTGAGAATCAAACTCGCGTAGTTCGGTCCGTCAAAACAACTATCTTTCCTTTATTGACTGTCAAAAACACATTTTGTCAAAAACCCATTTTGTCGGCAAAGTCAATCTTCTGCCGTCTTTTATTGGCAAACTAAATTCGTGGACTTGTTGGTGAAACGTATTTTTGTATTTTTCTGAAAGATATTTACTTCCCCATACTATTTCCTTTTGTGTTTTTTTTTTGGTATTTAAAGGAACCCGGTCAGCATGCCAGTCTAAATAAATGCTCACAACAAATATGATATGGCAAGATGGTCTTTCCTTTCGGGTTACCTGTCCTAGACGGACCCAACCCCTGTGTTGAGTCCCCTAAGTCAGAGATGATGCAAATAAACGTCCCGAATCTAGGCTCAATATCCTGATGCTTTTCAATGATATTAGACCGTGTACCCGAGCGGACGACTCGGATTTGAGGAGGGAGCTACGTACCGGGGACCCGCGGGATCATCCGGCTTTGTAACTTATCCTGCCTCTTTTCTTATTTTTGGTATTGACACTAACAGAAAGGGGAGTCTCAACCAGTAAGCACATCCCGGGGGTAAGAAGAGACGGGTTTTCGGCACAGTTTTATATACAGTTCACGCAATATCAAAGCGGTAAACATATAGCGGTTTGTATATACAGTACAACGAATATCAAAGCGGTAGACATGTAGCACATTAAATAAACATGTAATAAAATCAAATATAGACAAAATAACAATTTAAATGAGCTCGAGTTCTTAGACCCCGAACCGAAGTTCGAGGTCATTATCCCCAGCAGAGTCGCCAGAGCTGTCACACCTCCTTTTTACGCACCCCACGAGGGCGCAAGGAGTTTTTCCAATTAAAGGACAATCGAGACGGGACTAGTTTATTTAATTCAGAGTCGCCACTTGGAAAAAAAAATAATGGTGTTCCAAGTCACCGGTTTAAATCCCGAACCGAGGAAATTTATGACTCCGTAATACAGTCTGCGAAACTAGAAATCTGGATAAGGAATTCTGTTAACCCGGGAGAAGGTGTTAGGCACTCCCGGATTCCGTGGTTTTAGCACGGTCGCTCAATTGCAATTTATGTTTCTATCTGGTCCTTTTATATATTTTAACTATGTGCTTTTGATGCTCCGCTCTTAGTTTTTAGAAGACTTGCGACGTTACGAAAACACATTTCGAGCCGCACCGTAACCAGTACGCCTGCGACTCTAATGTATTTCAGTTTCGTCGAGATTTAGATTTGAGTCACACCGAGTGCACACTCGCTCAAAGGAAAGTACATTAAATCGTGCCCTAAAACAACGTCTATCGGCTTTTAAGTTTTTTAGGAGAAGCTATGGAATTCGCTATTAGCTTTCCCGAGTCTACCTTATTATCTTGTTACTAAATGGGGGCCTCGCTTGTTTAATGTCGGGCGAGGCTCATCCCAATCTAATTTTAAAAGTTCAATCTTAATGTATACTATATTTTCTATATTGTTTTTTTCTGGATCGTATTTCTAGTACTAAGCATTCCAAGCCCACGTTACACATAGGGCCCAAACCAAATTGCAATAACGAAAGTATAGCGCAGAATTCATATAAAAGAAACAAGTACTCGGAATTAGGAATGAAAGCAAATCATTTTTTATTTATTTGTCAGAAGACGAAGATCATTATACAATATGATTCGTTAACCTTGAGCTATAATAACTAAATGCTTATGAAAGCCAACTACTTCTATGCTCCTATTTTTCCTAAAAGGCCGACATACCAAGAAATGGAAAATTATTTAACTAACAATGAATACCCGATGATTTAATCATATGAAAACATGACTTAAACAACCTGACTGCTTATTTCAAGGGGACCCGAGTATCCAAAGCCGAGTGATTCAGTGATGCTTATACATGATTATTCTACTGGATTTACCTTAACTTATACTTATTCAACATCCCCAAGCCAATTTGCGAATTACTTCATACCTCTGTTACCATGCTTCTTTTAAAACAAATTCAGGTATATGGTTAACTACTCATATTGATATGAGTCAAGCGTTTTTGATATTCACAGGCCAATCTTAGTCAAATTATTACCTCAAGTTTTACCTGTTTCTCTTTTAACCCAAACTAATCGAGATTATTGAATCCCAGATCCGGTTTGCTATGTGAATCATTCAATATTTCTATTGTGAAAGCCATAATCAATTTAATCTGTGGTTATCTAGCCTATTTGGTGAGTTTTATCTACTTTAATTAGACGATCTACTGCTTACTACCACTACTATACTACTACTATCATTAACTATGACACTGTTTTTGTTGTGTTTCTCTCTACTTATACATATTACACTAAGTAAAATTCAAATCAAACTACACTAAACTATGAACGAAAAGAATAAGATAAAAATACAAAGAAAACAGGGATGGTTCAACACTTGAACTTTATTTTTTCACTCAGCATTTCATTACATCTTCGTTTTTGAATAGAAATGTATTTTTTCATTCAATAGAGTTCTCATGGGCAGGGATGTGTACCTGGAGATGGTAATACAAGAAGATGAGAGAAAGGTCAGCTATGCAGTAGGGCAACAACAGCAGTGTAACAACGGCCAATAGCAGGGAAAACAGGAGCCAAAACCACAGCAACAAATCAACACCCAGGCATAAACTCACAGCAGTAGCAGAAGAACTAAGAGACCCAGCAGAATCAACCACAAATAATGGACCAACAACAGCCACACTACAACCCAAGCCAACAACAAACTCAACACAGCAGTAGCAGAAGCAGGAGATCAGTAACACCAACACAGGAACAACAAACAACCAAATGACCAAACACTCGGCCACTCCCAACTAAAACACACGAAAACAGTAACCAAAAGCCAATGAAACAGTCTTTTGGTCTATACTTCCTAGCTCTCTCTATCTATATTCTTGTATATGTGTATTGTCAGCCCTTACTCTGTGTATATTCCAGTGTTCTTTTCTCTCCAGTTACTCCAGTTATCACTGTCTATAATGTTTCTCCCTGTTAGCCTCTCTCAGACTGCTCCTATTTCAGAACCTCTCTTCCCTCTAAAATGTCTCTCCTCTCAGGTATCAATGCCTATCTATTTATAACCAAAACAACACCTAGGAGCACCCAGATTCTGCAGAACAGACCCTTGCCCATCCTTCTTCTGTCCAACCCACTAAACCATGTCCAAGTATGGGGTTTTCATAATTAAAAATTGATAAGTGCAGGGCACTGGTGGGCTGCTCTGTTGTGACAGTGGATTCCACTGACTTGCCTCATGTGCAGGACACTAAATACTCTAAATGTTAACCCATGATTTCCTAGTCAACTAATTTGAACCATGATTTCAGTTTCAAACCAATCAAACAGTCCCATTCAATCCAGGAATGCTAATTACTGTGTGGTAATTCAAATAACTCAACCTAGGTAATTAGAAGATGACATCTAATCAACTACAACACATAGCAATGATAACAGATTAGTTGGCTAAACAATGATTCTGAAATCTCAGCGAATGCCGGACATATGCGAAGTTAACTATTCGACGACGCTAATCGACGCGAGTTCGTATCCTATAACTAACACATTCAACTAAGCGATACAGAAAACAATTGACCAAAAAGAGGTCTTTGGAGAAGAAATGACAACTATGGACGGCCAAGAAGAAAATTAAACCAATTGAATCTAACAAAGAACACACAAACAACACATACCTAGTTAAAAATAGATAGGAAAAAAAGGAGATTACCTCGAACGCAATCGAAATCGAAGCAAAGCCCGGACTGTTTTGAGCTTGGCCTTGGATGTGAAGTCTAAAGGACTTTAATTGAGATGTTCTCCAGCGAGAACATCCCAATTAAACTCTATTAGGCTTCAATCTCTCTCGAATTCAACCGGAGATTCTAATTTGAAATCTAGGGTTCATAGGCTCGGATTTGGGGCTTTTGCATTTCTGGTTAGATTCGAAGCAAACGAAAGCCGGCGGGGGTACGAGGGAGGCCATGTGAGGGTTTGGGGTGAGTTTGGGGTGATTTGGCATTGGTTCGAGTTTGACTCGAATCTTCAAATGAAGATTCGAGGAGCTCCGGAGGGATTCGAGGTTAGCGGAGGCCAGATTCGTGATGGGTGAGGTGAGGGGAAGATTTTGGCATTGGTTTGGTGGCCATTGGCCTACCGGAACCGCCGTGAGGCGATTTCCGGCGGGCGGAGTACGGCGGAGGAGGGCGGCGTTACGCTGGGCTTTGAGAGCTTCTGAGGGACGAAGCGGGGGGGGGGGGGTCTGAAAGGGGGGCGGGGTAAGGGATTAGGAATATATACCACGCATGGGATTGGATCTAGGCCGTTGGATCGATTTAGATCGACGGCTTGGATCCACCCACTTAACGAAACGATGACGTTTGGGTGAGTCTTGGACCGGGTATGTTGGAATTAAAGGATTAATCTGGGCCGTTGGATAATAAAATCCAACGGTCCAGATCAAGCGTTACACAGGCTGAAGCTTGGACGGGTATTTGGGCTGGATTAGAGGAAATTCGTTTGGGCCTGGTTTTTAGGCTAAGTTCCGGCCCAGATCGGATCTACATGATGTACTATATGTGTAAGTGTATATATATATATATATATGTATATATACATATATATATATATATATACACACATATGTATATATACTAACCTATAACACAGCTATTTTTTACTACAATTAACGTACATAATTACATATCACCTAAAAATATAAATCACATGACTTCGATATCAAACACTAAAATGCAAAACCTAGCATATATTTTTTTTTTGTATAAATGTGCACACAAAAAGATAAAATAACACAAAATCACAAAAATCATGCTCAACACGAAACTATTTTTATTTTTGAATTTTCTGGGAGTACTTCTCAAGTAAGGCAAAAATCACGTGCTCACAATTGTTACTCACTGAGTTGAAATATACTCATCCCACTCCCCTGCACTTTTTGTGCAGATATACAGGTTCAGGAGGGCAGTTGAGCTATCGCAACTACTTTATTATCCCCATTCTGTGGAGACTTCGAGGTAGCTGCCAACGTCCGCAGTACCTGACCTCTTTCTTTTTATCATTTTGTTGTCTCCATTCTGGTTAGACTTGATTTTGTAGCAGATCTTATTTGTAGAGGCTCAGACTTGTGACACCACGATTTGGTTGGGACTGTGTTCTTGTATTTCAGTTCTACACTTCTTGATTTGTTATGAAAATAGGCTAATCACGCCGATTAATCAGTATTAATTATACTTGGCTGGTTTAATTGAATAAGACGGTTGGGCTTCCCTAGCAATGTGTTGGGCGCCATCAGGACCGGGGTTTGGGGTCGTGACAAGTTGGTATCAAAGCCTAGGTTAACAGGTCTCGCGAGTCATGAGCCGGTTTAGTAGTGTCTCGTGGATCGGTACGGGGATGCCTGTACTTATCCTCGGGAGGCTGCAAACCTTTAGGATAGTTCCAAATTCTTGGAATTCTCATCGTGCGTGTTTTATTCAGCTTGAGATGTAATTCTTGAAATTCCTCCTGCACATTGATGCGCGCACTCGAGTGCTTAGTGATAAATTTGCCTTGATGGCTTGTGATTCCCCAATCGAGGGACGAGATATAATTTTTGTGAATTCATGTTGGGCCTGTCTGGAGGACTTGAGGTCGGATCCTTGTCTATGGCTTGTGCATCGAGGTGCTAACTTCGCGAGCCGGTATTATGAAATTCATGCGATCGGTATTGATCTTAATCGTGAAAATGGCAGTTTGATAATGGGTGAGCTGCAAGGTATTCAATCCTTATATCTGTTACGTAGCCCTAGCTATGGGCATGGTGAGTATGTTCATGTTCCTTAGTGGAAAGATAAAGTGCATTACGTGTGGTAGTATGAGTTTAGACGCAGGAAAACCAAATTGGTTGTACTAGGTGTATCATGGTGAAAGGTATATGTGTTATGATTTGAGCAGGTGCAGCGCATGTTCATGTACTAATGCTGATGATATAATTCGTGTAGTATTGAGATTTATGTTGTTGAAATACATTGTGACATCTTGTTGAGTTGTGGGTGTATTGTTAGAATGGTTTGGTGATTCTCTGGTAGGTGGATAGGCCAATTTACAAAGGAAATTCTGCCGAAAGTTTTGAAAAATTTGGGACTTAGAAAAGATGTTGTGGCCTAAGGAATGGGCTTAGCTGTTGCGTGTGAATGAATACGAGAATTGCAAAAAAGTTAAGATTTCCGATGATTCGAGTCTCCGCCAAAGTTTGTAAATAGCTCGAGTTTAATCTCACTGTAACATTGGAGCATCAATTGAGTAAGAATGCTATGAGTGGCTAAAAGTGCTTTGATGTATGGCTCCGAGCCAAGTTGGGGAGGTTGTTATTGACTAACTGATTGCATTATTGTGTGCTATGATTGGTTCTGTCCCCAAGCATGTTGGGAAACAATTCTGACAAAGGATATGGTGCTTCGTAGATGTGAGAAAATACTAGGAGGTTTTGAGTGGTTGTTGCTAAAGAATGTTTGATGTATAAAAAAGAAAGATAGTTAATTGTATCCGTATGTAATCATGTTCTGCGGTGTCAGAGTTCTAGTAAGGCCCGAGTGGTTCTGTTTAATAAGGCAGTTGAATTATAACTGGTTAAGGGTGAATGACGCCCGAGAATAGCCTTGCTGTGTTCAAGATTTACGCTTGCAACAGTCAGGTGCCTTAAGACTGTGTACCTGGCTAAAGACCGTGGTTTCGTTATAAGAAATCAAGACTTTTGTTATGTTATGGGGATGATGAGATTCTTTGTATTCGTATTGAAAGGTAATGATAACAAATTCAAATCGCAGGAAGTTCTTCAAAACAAAGTATTGTAGAATGTGGTATTTCTGGGAAACAATTGAGAGAGTATTCAGTGGCCTATGGGTCTTAGACCGTATGGTCTTATGTACGAGTCTTGTGTGGTAACATGGGTTGAGGCATTGTGGTGCTGCAGTAAAGACTAATATTAAATTAAAGATGAATCATAAAGGAAATTGGGTAAATGGATCAACTTGTTAATAAACCAAAACGGTATAATAAGGAATACGATTAATTCCTGGTATATGTTTGAAGTAATGAGTCTCGCCGATATTGTGCAATAAAGCTTTTGAGTATTGGCAGTTGTGTAACTCGGTATGGGTATAAGGACTCAGTTCCGGCAATTTAACTTATGCAATGTAATTGGGAGAAAGGGTTTGTGATGTGTTTTACCGTGGTTTGAAAAGGAGTGTATTTCCTGTTGGTATGTAAAGCTTGGAATGTGTAATGATTTTTCTCTATATGGGATCATGAAAGTCATTGACTAGTTGAGTGCGCTGATATTTGCGGCGTAGGGAAAGGGATATGAATTTTCCCTATTGTCTTAGTGTGGTATGGTATATGCGATGTGTTACAGAAAGTTGATAACGGCATGTTCAAGTTTTGAGATCAATTCATATTATATGAGGAGTCATTAAAATCCTCAAGCAGCGTGGGCAGCTGCAGATAATCTGAGAATCAATCTTCCTGGTGATTTAGGAGAATGGTACTGCTATACTAGTATTTCGGCAGAGTCTATGGTAAAAAGGGCCAGGTAAAATAAACTGATAATATCTAGCGGTATGGTGGTATACTCCCGTTGGATCGACTGTAATAATTGAGTCGTTGATGACATAGTGAAATTTATGAATGGCTTTCGTGGTATGAATGGACGCTTGAGGTGCGTATGTAATCACACGGTGAAGTACGGAATCAGGCATAGTGATTCCCGTGTTATGTATGTGTTGGAGACTAGAAGTTCTCGTAACCCGCCTACGCAGCGGTGGTATATCGTGTGTATCGGCACGGTGTAGCGGTTATCGGAAATTGGAAGCTCTAGTGGCTATCTTGTTACTTGATATGATGAATTTGAATAATGATATACGATTGCTGACTGGTTGTCATAAGCCAGGTTGTCCAGACTAATGTGATATGGACTATGTCAGAAACATGTCGCAAACTGCATGGCAGAGCGCATCAGATCATGCTCCAGCAGGGTGGATGTACCCTAAGGCCAGCGGACGGCTGGTAGGTATTGCTCCAGTTGGGCCTTCGTGGCGGATGTCAGTGTAGAGGTATCTACCATTGATTCAATTCCGGTATTGAGGAACTTTGTCGGATGAGTTTCATGTGACCGAGCTCGAGGCTATATATACATGTTTGTTGCAATGAGCAACTTGAGTCGATGTGCATTCCCTTTTGCTAGATTTATGTGTGGATCGGGTGGCACGCCGCCATATGTATAGTATCTGGATCGGGTGGCACACCGCCACATGTATGGTATCTGGATCGGGTGGCACGCCGCCACAGGTATGCTATTGGAACGGGTTGCGCGCCGCAACAGTGTGATGTGGGAAATATAGCCTCCTATATGTACCTTGTATACAATACTTCCTCTCTTCTGAGGAATAGTCCGTATTGGATATCGCTCGGGGAATAGCACATCGGTTGTGCCCATACAAGATTCGATAGCATATACTAAATGTATCACCGCGTGTGTGATTGATTGCTTGAGTTCAGACCTAAATATGTGTGGGGCTGACCGTTTTGAGCATTGCGACTTGAGGTGCTCCATGAGTAATAGTGTTTGGATAGAATCATGAGTTGTGGCAAGCCCACATGATGTTATGACCTTTCGAGGAGGATTCAGGTACTCTAATTCTATGATGTGAGATGAGAATCTCAGTTATGAGTTGTGATGGTATTGAAGAATTTGAATTATGGCTCTTTGTGCGAGTCAGTTGTCATGATTCGAGTGTGTTTAGATCGTTCTTATTGGAGCCTGTGTTGTGCTCGTTGTGGCCTAGGCCGATGCTGAGGTGTCATGTCACCAGTGTGGTGTGTTATAATCGAAATGATCATTCGAGTCATTAATGAGAGCGAGCATATATGATTTCAGCTCATTAGAAAGATAATATCGAGGTTTGGCTCCAAAATCCGTTGTAATATCAGTCAAAAGAGAAATGGCTTCATAAATGGTTGATTTGAGGAATTGTTACGGTTTAGCCCGTGTTTTATTTATCGTTGGCGGTATATGAAAGTGTTGGAATAAGACTTCAACTAATAAGAGGTTTCCATCGGTATTTGGGTATTGTAGGCAACTGTAGTAATAAAGAATGTTATTGTGGTCATATGAGTAAAGTTATGCGAAGTGTAAATTCAACAAAATTATATAGCTAATGTGCTCAACTAAGTAGTGGTAGCACGTGAAGGTGCATGATGTGTTAAACAAGTTATTTGAGACTACATCATTGTAGTTCTCAGCACGTTCGAGGACGAACGTATGTTTAAGTGGGGGAGATTGTAACGACCCGACCGGTCGTTTTGAGTTCCGACGCGTCATTCAGCAGATTGAGGCCATGACCAACTTCATCTCAGGTATATTGACTTATGTGTATGGTCAGAATTAAAATTCAGGAAGTTTGGAGTCAAATCTAAATGGAAATTCTCATTTTGAAAGCTTAAAGTTGAAGAAATGAACTAGGATTGAAATTTTGAGTAAATGACCTCGGAATTGGGATCTAAAAGTTCCACCATGCTCGTATGATGATTTTGAACTAGGGCGTATGTCCGGATTTGGTTTTTGATAACCCGTGAGCATTTCGGCGTATATGGTGGAAGTTAGTATTTTAGAAAAATTTCATAAATTTGGGT
The DNA here is from genome assembly GCA_032618575.1 of Nicotiana noctiflora. NCBI lineage: Eukaryota > Viridiplantae > Streptophyta > Magnoliopsida > Solanales > Solanaceae > Nicotiana > Nicotiana noctiflora. The sequence goes on along the minus strand of JASVEL010000840.1, from coordinate 165,146 downwards.
TGGAAGGCATTTTAGAGTTATAAATGTCTATTTGGGATTCCGAGTCTGGGAATAGATCCGTATGGTGATATTGGAGTTGGGAAAGCGATCGGAAGTGAATTCGGATGTCCGGAGGTCATTTTGAAGTCATTTGGCTAAATATAGGAATTTGAAGGTTTATGAGAAAATTCGACCGGAAGTGAAAATTTTGATATCGGGGTCGAATGCGATTCCGAAAGTTGGTACAAGTCCGTAATGTCGAGTGTGACTTGTGTGCAAACTTTGAGTCAATTCGGATCGATTTTGGTAGGAAAATGGACAATTAATCTCTTTAAGGGAAGCTTAAGTTGGAAAAGTCAAACCAACGTTGACTTATGAGTTAGAGGGCTCGGAACTGAATTCCGATGATTTGGTTAGTTTCGGGGGATGATTTAAGACTTAGAAGCGCAATTGGAAGTAATTTTGGAGGTCCGGTGAAGAAGTTAGCCTATTTTCGCGAAGTTGGAATTTTGGCGGAATCCGATCGATGGGTGATATTTTGATCCGGGAGTCAGAATGGAATTACGATAGTTTCAGTAGCTTCATTAGGTGATTTTGGATATGTCTGCAAATTTTCAGGTCATTCGGACATCGTTTGGTCGGGTTTTTTATCGGAAGTGTATTTTCGGAAGTTTTTGGAAACTTAGGCCTTGATTTGATGAAAATTGATGATTTTGATATTATTTCGGCGATTTGATCACTCGAGCAAGTTCGTGTGATATTTTAGAGTCAATGTGCATACTTGGTTTGGATCCCCGAGGGCTCGGGAGTGTTTCGGAGGTGTCTCGGAATAATTCCGGACTTAGAAAATGGGCAGAAAATGCAGAAAAATCTGCTGTGAGCAGTGACCATGAACAGTGCCCGTGAAACAGTGTCCATGAACAGTGCCCGTGAAACAGTGTCCGTGAACAGTACCGTGAACAGTGACCGTGAATAGTGCCGGACAGAATATATCTGAGGTCCGAAAATATATTGCCATTTTTGACGATTTGGAGCTCGGATAGGCGAGTTTTCGTGGGATTTTTGGAGAGAACAATGGGGTAAGTGTTCTTAACTCAATTTTGGTGGTATACTCGAATCTATAGCAAGTTTTAGTCTTTAATTTGAGAATTTTTGTTGAAAAGGGTAGAAAATCCTCTTGGATAGAAATAGTGATTTAAGGGGACAAATGAACTCCAATTTTTGTGAATTTGGTATGTACGGACTCGTGGCGAGACGAGGATTCTGGAAATATAAATTTCAAAATTTTTCGAGATGTGGGCCTTGGGCTCGGGTTTTGCCAATTTCGTGATTTTTGATATTTTTCGAGTTCTTTCGATTGGGTTATGTTCCATTAGCCTATTTTGATATATTTGTACTGATTTTGGCTAGTTTTTACGTGCGTGGATGCCGGTTCGAGGAGCTAAGGCGTCGCGGGCATGAAGCTTCTACCGGTTCGAGGTGATTGGTAGTAGTAAACAATGTACTAAGGGTTTGAAACCCCGTACTAGCACTTCACAGTGCTATATTGAGATGAGACACGCGTTCTATGACGGGCGTGGTGACATTGTGATTGGGGGTTCGGACTTAGTCCTTCCCGACTAATAGTATACTCTGTGTTATGACTGATAATAAGTTTATAACTGTGCAATTGGGCTGATAGCCATGTTTGGGGCCTTGTGCCGATCTGTAGAGCATTAGGGAACCTATAGAGCTAGGTGACCCTTATATCGTGTTGGAAACATACACTCGGCCGTAGCTCTAGCTGTATAGTATAATATGAGCCCGTACTAGATGTGTACATTGAGAGAGATTATCTAGGGTGGAATTCCCTGTTCTAGCCGAGCGGGCCTGAAAGGCCAAGTCTATACCGATTGAGATGAGACAGGGTCAAAGACCCACTATGAGATGTTATATTGGGCCTGAAAGGCCAAGTCTATATTGACTGAGACAGGGTCTAGGACCCACTGTGATATATTATATTGGGCCTGAGAGGCCAAGCACATATTGACCGGGATAGGGTCGAGGACCCATTATGAGGTATTATATACATATACCTATATTGGATCGGGCTGCACGCCGCATCAGTATATATATATTGGATCGGACTGCACGCCGCAGTAATATGCATGTAATATATATGTGGGACGGACTGCACGTCGCAGTATTATTGCGCTTGGGCTGTAGGAGTCCCTTCGGAGTCTGAGTCTGCACACATTCTCAGTAAGCACTGGTGTATATTATGGGATCGGGATGCACGCCGCAGCAGTATAGAGATATATATATAAATATATATATTGGATCGGACTGCACACCGCAGTAATATTTGTGTGGATCGTGATGCACGCCGTAGTATTATAGTGCTTGGGCCCAGGGAGCCCCTCCGAAGTCTGTATACACCCCCAGTGAGTGTCGTCGACGTTAAATGGAGCGGGTTGCGCGCCGCAGCGGTATATGTATTGGAGCGGGCTGCGCACCGCAGCGGTATATGTATTGGAGCCGGCTGCGCGCCGCATCATTATACTTATTCATATTCATATATATATACTAAAATATTTATATGTTATAGACAGATGTATATGTCTCCATATATTGTGATGGTTGTATACCGTAGTGGTACGAGCGAGGATGTGGTCAGTGTGGGACCTAGATGAGATAGATGTGGACTGGAGATCAGGGTACTCATTATAGTGATGACTAACCTGTGGTGGTTGCCTTAGAACTGTTTAGTGATAGTACATGAGTTCTTATTTTCAGTTATTGTTTATTATTGTTACTCACTGAGTTGAAATATACTCACCCCACTCCCCTGCACTTTTTGTGCAGATATACAGGTTCAGGAGGGTAGTTGAGCTATCGCAATTGCTTTATTATCCCCATTCTGTGGAGACTTCGAGGTAGCTGCCGACGTCCACAGTACCTGACCTCTTTCTTTTTATCATTTTGTTGTCTCCATTCTGGTTAGACTTGATTTTGTAGTAGATCTCATTTGTAGAGGCTCAGACTTGTGACGCCACGATTTGGTTGGGACCGTGTTCTTGTATTTCGGTTCTACACTTCTTGATTTGTTATGAAAACAGGCTAATCACGCCGATTAATCAGTATTAATTATACTTGGCTGGTTTAATTGAATAAGACGGTCGGGCTTGCCTAGCAATGTGTTGGGCTCCATCACGACCGGGGTTTGGGGTCGTGACAAGGAAATTGGTGCTCCACCAGACATGATAAAGAAACAACTGACATATCTCTGGGAATCTTTGCATGCCACCCAATCGGAATCACAAAAGGCTATCAAGTCAAAAGAGGGGTTTGAAGATAGAAAGATACTTTGTGAATGATCTGCAGAGAGATAGCGCAAAACACGCAAACCAGCAATAAAATGAGAAAGACATGGTCTTTGCATGAACTGCTGAGGCAAATCATAACAGAAGACAAATCAAGACGAGTATTCATCAAATAATTGAGTTTCCCCACCAAATGGCGATAAAGAGTGGGATCTGAAAGGAGAGGCCCATCATCTGCACGAAGCTTGGAATAAAGATCAAGAGGTGAAGATACTGTCGCCCCAGAGAAGTCAAACTCCTTCAAAAGATCTAAGGTAAATTGCCTCTGAATAATAATGAACCCTTGTTTTTCTCGAAGAATTTCCATCCCTAGGAAATAATGAATGTCACCTAAATTTTTAACCTTGAATTCAGTATTGAGGAAAACTATAATCTGATTGTGTTCCTTCAATATCACTCATTGTAAGTAAAATATCATCGACAACTGCTATGATAGAAACTAGGTCTCCAGATTGTTTGTAGAACAATGAATAGTTGAGGGAGCTTGAATAACCTTTGAAACTCAATGCCCGTGCAAGCCTGTCATACCACTACCTAGAGATTTGCTTAAACCCGTACAATGATTTTCTCAAAAGACATGCCTTAGTAGGATAAGGAGGGGATAGACTAGCAGAAAATTTCATGTAGACTTCTTCTTACAAGTCTCTATGTAAAAGGGCATTGTTCACATCAAGTTGTGACACATGCCATCCTTTATTCACAGCTAATGTTAAGAGATATCTAATTGTTGTCATCTTCATCATTGGATAAAATGTCTCTAAATAGTCAATACCTTCTCTTTGTATCCCCCCCCCCCACTACCAACCTAGCCTTCAGCCTTTCTATAGTACCATCTGATTTATGTTTAACTTTGTAAACCCATTTACAAGGTAAAGCCTTCTTACCTGATGGTAAAGTTACTACATCCCAAGTATGATTCAGCTCTAGAGCTGCAATTTCTGCCTTCATTGCCTTTGTCCAACCTTCTTCCTTACAAGCCTCATGATAGCTCGTTGGTTCTGAAATGGTTGACACACTTTTCAGGACATTTTGGTTGTCGAGTGTGAGTGATCCAAAAGAGAAAAAAACCTAGGTGTGGTTGACTGAGTGAACACTGAGGAGTTGAGATCAGTGAGGAATATACTATTACATAATCATCTAGGTATATTGGTCTTTGGGTAATCCTTTCAGATTTTCTGATTGGAGGTGGTGGAATAGGGAAACTGTGAATGGGAGATGAAATAGGAATGTTGGGTTGATTGGGTGAGGTGAATTTCCCAAGCCAAAACTTGGCAAGGGGGAAGAAGGTTCAGGAAGGCTAGTGGTTTGATCACCTATCCCAAGTGTCCTGCTAGGTGTAGAAACTGAAGTGGAGGTAGTTGATTCTGGTTCAGGTTTAGAAGTGATACTTCTAGGTGGTTAAACAGAAGATGGGATATCAGAAGAAGTGATAAGAGGGGAAAATAAGGGTTGAGGTGTTGTGCTGGATAAACTAAAAAGGAAATGTTCCTCATGGAACTTTATATCTCTGGAAACAAACACCTTTCTTGTTTCAATTTCCAGAACCTTGTAACCTTTTTGACCTTGTGTATATCCTAAGAATACACATCTCTTAGCTCTTGGATCAAATTTACTCCTGTCATGAGTCAAAGTAGATACAAAGTATAGACATCCAAAACACCTCAGTGAATCATAGTTAGGTGGTTTTCCAAAAAGGGCTTCATATGGTGTCTTGCCTTTCAAAACCTTAGAGGGTATCCTGTTGATGAGATAAGTGGCTTTCAGCACACATTATCCCCAATATTGAATGGGTACCTTAGAATGGAAAAACAGTCCCCTTGCCACTTCTAAAAGATGCTTGTATTTTTCTCTCAACCACCCCATTCTGTTGGGGTGTTCCCACACAAGATGTTTCATGCAATATACCGTGTGAATGAAGGAAGGCAGCTGCCTGTGACCCTTTCCCTAATTCTTTGGCATTATCAGACCTTATCATGTTCACCTTTATGTTAAATTGCCTCTCTATCATAGCAAAGAAGGATTTTAAAATTGGAAAAGCATTACTTTTGCAACTTAACATAATGGTCCATGTGGATCTACTAAAATCATCTACAATAGTTATGAAATATTTAAACTCATTGTATGTTTCTGTCCTAAATGGACCCCAAGTATCAATGTGAATTAAATAAAAAATCCCTTGGGTATTAATACGACTTAGAGGAAAAGAGAGTCTAGTTTGTTTAGCTTGAGGACAAATATTACACACATAGTCAAAGTTTGAAGGAAAATTAATGAAACTAATATGCTTCATTACTGAAACGGGTAGATGACCCAATCTGATATGCCATTGGTTTACATTAGAGACAACATTAGCTACTAAAGATGTTTGAAAAGAAACTGAACTAGAACAATTATCGGAATTTATTCCTTTTGGAATTGAAACTACATTTTGACAATGTAAAATGCCAGAAAATACACTAGTGGGCCTGTATAGATATAATCCATCTCTCACTTCACCAAAAACTTGTCCCCTCCTTATTAAAGGGACCTGCATTAGACAACCATTTGAAGTTAGATTTAAAGAGTATTTGAATTGACTACATAACTTATGAACAAATAATAAGTTATATCTGAATGAATGAACATGAAGGATTCTCTTAAGAATCATATTTGGCTGAATATAAACACTTTCTATGTGTGTAACAAATAATTGTAAAGAGTTAGGGAGACTAATGTGTATAGGAATAAGGAGAGGAGTCAAATTTGTGAATGAAAATCAAAACACATATGTTCTGAGGCTTCTGAATCAATAATCCAAGTTTTAGTATTAAAAACTGAAAGACAAGTCCCAGTGTATTTAAGAATTGTACCAGCCACTGCATTGGCATTGATTTCTAAACTTGTGTATGCTGAGTTCCCAATCTGCACCTGCTTGATTAAACTTACTAGCTCAGAAACTTTCTCCTTGTCGAACATTTGTGGCTGATTGTTGATGTTTCCATCATTGTTAGTATCTGTCATATTTTTTTCTTCTTTTGTTACCACTGTATTTACTTTTACTCATGCATGGCAGTTGCTTGATTGTTTGGTAAATTGAAAATCTTTTGGAAACACTATCAATTTGTAGCAGTCTGCTCTCACATGCCTTACTCTCATGCAGTGAGAGCATGTGACATTAGGATTATATTTGGACTTCTTTCTTTTGAATTTCCGTGGACTGTTACCAAACTTCTAAGTCCCAAGCCAGGATTTCTGAATCTTATTGTTGCTTATTTGTTGGAACTTTGTCTGAGTTCCTGCCATGAATGAATCTCCATTAGAGGGGAATTGGGGACTCATGTATACCTCTCTTTGAATCTCATCTTGAAGTAACAAAGAGTAAGCATGCTTCAGGCTGGGTAGTGGACTTATCATAAGAATATTTCCTCTTGTTTGACCATACACATCATTCAGCCCCATAAGGAACTAAATAACTCTTTGATCTTCCATAAATTTAGTTACCTTCTTATTTCCATCACACACAATCACAGATGCATCCTAGGTGTGTGCTCAAAGAGTCCAACTCATCCCACAATCTCTTCAGAGTTGTAAAATAGCCTGATTTACTACTATTGTCTTGAACTGATTTGGATATCTCCTTTTGCAGGTGGTATAGCTTGGCCCCAATGGATTGGCCAAACCTGTGCTCCAAGTTGTTCCAAAGTTTCATTGCTGATTTTGAGTAGATAACACTGTCTCCTATTTCTTTAGACAGTGAGTTTAGCAACCAAGAAGTGACCATGTCATTGCACCCGATCCATTGAGGTAGATTATTGGAACTCAGATCTGGTTTCACAAGGCTTCCATTGATGAAGCCAAGTTTGTTCTTGGCGGAAAGGGCAATTAGGATTGACCTCCTCCAACCTGAAAAACCTCTGCCATCAAATGGTGAGCTGACAAGAAACATCCCAGGCGCATCAGAGGAGTGAAGAAAATATGGGTGATTACAGTCCTGATTGACTGTAGTAGATGAAGAACCTGGAGTTTGTGCAACTGGGGTAGTGATGGCTGGAGTTTTATTTGTTACTGCCATGGCTAGCCTTTTGATTTTAAGAGATCTTGAAAAGAAAATGAAGGGTCGAGCTATTAGAGCTCTAATACCATGAAAGATTTAGGCAGAAAGGTTGAAGAATTTTTTCCTATATCTTGTATATCATCCCAAACTCCTTATATATATAAATGAATGTGCTAAAAAATAAATGAAAACAAAGAATGTTCCCTATATACTTGTCATAATTCTATTCCCTAATCTATAACAAAATAACCACTTTTATTCCTTTACAATATATTGTCACGTGCATGAGCATGTTATGTAAATTTTCAGCCATCTCAAATTTGAGCATAGTTTGCCATTATCAATGGCTAGGATTTAGTCAAGTTGAAGGGTCTGGATGCTGCCACGTGTTTGATCATTTGAGAAACTAATGTATTCCCTCACCTAGAGATGGCAATGGGGCGGTGCGGGGCGGTTGCGGGGCGGGTTTATCCTTAACCCGCATAATGTTTAACCCGCCCCGCCCCGCCCCGCATAGAAATATTTTCTGTTTTCAAACCACCCCGCCCCGCCCCGCATAAACCCGCCCCGCCCCGCACCGCAAAGTAAAAAAATTCATTTTTCATTTTTTACAAGTAGTTTCTCTTTTAAAAAAAAACCTAAAAAAATTAATGATAACCTATTACCGTTCTTTTCTAGGTAGTTTCACCTATGTCCATAATGTTTTCAATATTTTATGAAATTTCAATTGAATTTTTTAATATTTTATAAAATTTCAATTGTATTATTTTATGGATCTATTAACATTATCAATAATGATCAGTATGGTACATGTATCATGTATGATATATTTAAGTTAATTATTAGTATATACAAGAAAAAATCAAATTATTAAGAAATATGAATCAATCCTTAAAATAATTCATCTTTTACAAGGTGATATACACATACGTCATACGCAGATTGAGATGGTTAGGGAAGATCTACGATTACAAATATTTTTTAAGTTATATACTTATATGTTCATTTTCATATTAAACCGTTAAAAAGACATAAGAAATCTTTGGATTATGTTTATTCAAATTGTAATTAATTATTAAACATCAATTACGGTATGTCTTCTATTAATCCTGTTAGAAAATATTTTTTAGCATAGTAATTTGATTAGTAAGTTAATTATAATAATCAATTTTAAATATATCTTCTTAAAACTAGTATGCAATATTTCTACCGGATAGGCGAACCAATATTTTAATGCTCCAAAAATTGATAATATCCTAATATGTTGATAATGTATAACTAAGGTATATGATATTACCCACACATCTAAGCTTAAAAGAGCAAGAAAAGAGGAGATTAATGAATACAAAATTTAAAATTAAAATAAAGATATAAAGATAAGCAAGGGAAAGTTTATAAAACAGATTCTAATTAAGAAAAAAGATTGCAAAATGCATGAAAAGATTTAATCTTCTTTGACGAAAAGCAACAAATATGCGATGCAAGTATTACACAAATGCGTAACCCGCAACCGCCCCGCAACCGCAATTAAATTTAAAAAATAATTCTTGAACCCGCCCCGCCCCGCCCCGCCCCGCATAAACTGAAAACCGCCCGCCCCGCATAAGCTGAAAACCGCCCCGCCCCGCACCCGCCCCGCCCCGTTTGCCATTCCTACCCTCACCTAGATAGTTCTGAAATATACAATCTATGTCTGAAAATTAGCTCTTCATTTCCTTATTCTCTTTCCCTTTCTTTTTCTTATCGATTGAAAGATGGGGATTACTGCTTTCTTCCTTCTTCTCTACAGATTCATTCTCTTTGTCATGAAGTTATACTTATGGAAGAGAATTGAAGGATTAAGAAAATATGATAGAGTTAAAGTGGATATATGTGATGATAAGCTTTTTCACACACATGAAACTGATGATCAACAGTTCATAAAAAGAGAATTAATTGTTTAATTGGAAACAGAGTAATGAAAATCCCATAAAAGCCAGATTTTACGTACTTTTTGTATGCGTTTGATTTGCAGAAGTTAATTAAAGCACCATCTCAAAATCTTAAGGTTTTGAATATGTTTGAATGTGTTGGAAGTAGATTAGCTTGCTGGCAACGTGAAATTTGTTAGTAAATTGTATTTGTAAAATAATTCTGGAAAATATAAATAAATATAAAGAAAAACAGAATTTTAATCCGAGCCCACTGAATTCGCAGTATTTCTTTAAGGAATTGAATCCCCTCCTAATACTCAAGGTTGTGAATTATTTCCTTCCATGATAGAACGAATTATACATTAGTGTAGTGGTACTTCAAACCCCAATATTTCAGCGAACACAAAGTTCGATAACAAATCACACTTACGGAAAGAAGGAGGAGAAAAGTTGGGCTGAAATCTGAAGAGGTGCAACTCTTCAGAATGGTTGTTTATGCAACAATAAAGAAGGAAAATTAAAGAGGGTAGTTTAATTTTTAGTTACACAACTGAAAAATAATAACATTTCTGTTTCCGAAGCCGAGGCCGAGTGACGATGACGATGGCGCGAAGCTTGCCTTTTTCTCAACTCTTTAAGAATTAGAAGAAGAACAATTGCTTATATACCTACAAAAAACCCCTTCCTCTTCTATATAAGACAATGTTCCTTTGACAAGGAGGAAAACTTAAAATTTGACTTAAAATTTTCATTTCTCTCCATTTCCTATTCATCCTATTTTAAGTATATCGTATACTTAAAATCCCAACAAAATTTGTACACTAATTCCTATTCAATTGTTTCAACCTCTAAAGAGTGGGTGGAGGAGGGGGGGGGGGGGGAGAAAATTTGGAAGCTAACCTGCAATCCAAATGGCTTAGAATGACGTAGAAGCTTGTATGAGGATTTCATACTTAATTAGCTAACATTTAGTTACATTTATGACTAATAAAAAACTAAAGATATACAACGGTAGCTCGTAAACAATGTTTTAAAAGGCGAGGCGTGAGATGAGGTATTTTACCTCTGACGATGTGAGGTGTCAGCTCTGAGATATAGGGCGTAAGTCCCAATGATCTTTAAATTTTACTGATTTCAAGAATTTTAAGATAGTAAAATAAAAAATAATTTTAAAAAAATTAGCCTTTAAATCACAGAATTATAACAAATAATCTATTCAAAATATTTATAAACTATAATTCAACTATGAATAATGAAAAGTATGGCATATATCATAATATGTAAATTAGCTACAACGTCGTTGCAACTCTGACATCAAAAGTAATTGTCACGACCCTAGTTCGCCAATTGTGAACATGTCGTGATGGCACCCAGTCCCCACGACTAGGTAAGCCTAACACGTTGCGGAATATACAAGTTATAAATACTTAAATGAGAAACAGCGGAAAAATAGCATAAAAGATATGTAATCCGTGCCGCTTGGCACATACATCCGTCACACAATGAATAAAACACTACCAAGATCCGGAATCCCACGGGTAACACAGACTAAAAGAGATCATACAATTGTAGCTCTATGTAAAAGGAGTATCTAACAACGGAATGAAGGAAAATGTCAACTAGTACTACTAGAGTAGAAGGAAGGCCTCCGGATCCGCGGACGTAGCAGATCATACCTCGAGGTCTCCCAAAACGCTGCTGAATCACCTGGTGTGAGCCTGTCCTGATGTACCTGGATCTGCACAACAAAAGTGTGCAGAAGAGTAGCATGAGTACACCACGGCGGTACTCAGTAAGTGCCAAGCCTAACCTCGATGGAGTAGTGACGAGGAAGGTCAGGGCCCTACTGAGAAACAATAATACAATGGTAATAACAATAATAAGCAGTTTAAAAGAATAATAATTTCCGAAATAACAACAATAAGATGATTACTGCAATCGTCTACAATTTAAGCTAACAACAAATAACCAACTCAATAAAACAAGTCCAGGACCTATGGGAATCGAACCCACAGTCCCCATTCTCAGTACCTCTGGGTCTCCGGGAATCGAACCCGCAACCCATGTCTCAATAAATAATCAATAACTCGGGATCTCCGGGAATCGAACCCGCAGTCCCTACCAATAACTCTGGATCTCGGGAATCGAACCCGTAGTCCCTACCAATAACTTAGGATCTCGGGAATCGAACCCGTAGTCCCTACCAATAACTCAGGATCTCGGGAATCTAACCCGTAGTCCCTACCAATAACTCAGGATCTCGGGAATCGAACCCGTAGTCCCTACCAATATCACACCGGGTCTCCGGGAATCGAACCCACAGCCCTGGGTCTCCGGGAATCGAACCCGCAGTCCACAAGCACAGCAAATAAAGGAATCCGCAGAGAGATCAATTATGCTTAACTATAACTTCACCGAAAAATAGTGCCAATAATTATCAAGGAGTTCAAATAAGGCAATTAGGCAACTAAACAGTTAAGTACTACCTAATCATGCTTTCCTAACCACTACCGGGTAAAAATATCAAATTAACAACCAAAGACAGGAATATCGCTCATCGAACATTTTAATTAAAGTGTGTGTTCAACAACCAGCGCATGTATACGCCCGTCACCTCGCATACAAGGCATTTAAACTATCACATAATATCCTAGGGGTGAAAATTCCCCCACACGAGGTTAGACAAGCCACTTACCTCGACTCCGGTACAAAACCGCTATGAAACAACTCTCTTGCCGCGAATGTTGGCCTCCACAGGTGTAGTATCTGATAAAAATCAATAGAATCATATCAAAATAGGTCAATTGGGCATTACCCAATCAAAACAACTCAAAATACGCCAAAACCCACAAGTTGCCAAAACCCGACTTTCGGTGCGCTTATCGAAAAATCACGAAAGTTATATATTCGGGTTCCTTATCATAATACGAGTCTAAGCATATAAGATTTACCAAATTCGGACTCCATTTGCCCATTCAAAACCTTGATTTTCTAAAGTTCAAGCCTAGGGCTAAATCCTCCATAAATTACCCCAAATTCCTCCATTTTCATGGTATAATTGCATAATATTACCAATACTAATCATAAGATGAGTCCATAGTTGATTACCTGATGATTTCCCTTGAATCTCCCTTCAAAATCGCCCAAATCGCCCCTTAAGCCGAGACCCCAAATGTTGGAATGTTTTCTGAAATTTTCTAACTTCTGATACAATTAACTCTCTGCGATTTCCGCTTCTGCGGACCATTTCCGCCTCTGCGGAACCGCTTCTGCGAGCCTATGGCCGCTTCCGCGAGACCGCTTCTGGCACATTCCACTTCTGCGAGCCTATGGCCGCTTCCGCGAGACCGCTTCTGCGAATCATCCTCCGCTCCTGCGGAACATTCCGCTTCCGCGCCTCAGATTCCGCTCCTGCGGACTCGCTTAAGCGGTCAATATTCCGCTTCTGCGGAACTCCCCTTCGCGACCCCGGACCGCTTCTGCGATCCTCTTTCCGCATCAGCGATGCCGCCTCTGCGGACCAGGGTCCGCTTCAGCGATCACTTCCGCTCCTGCGTTCACTTGTCCGCTCCTGCGGACTCGCTCCTGCGCTCCCTTTTCCGCAGGAGCGAAAACAACAGAACAGAACCCCAACCTGCATTGTTTTCATGTTTTTCTCCCGTTTAACCATCCGAAACCACCCCGAGGCCCCCGGGACCTCATCCAAACACACCAACACATCCTAATACCTTATTCGAACTTGTTCCAATCCTCAAAACACGTCTAACAACATCAAAACTCATAATTCACATCGAATTCAAGCCTAAATTTCTTAAAACTCTCCAAATTTCACATTCGATCTAAAACCCGACCAAACGACTTCCGAATGACCTGAAAATTTGCGGACATATCCAAATTCACATAACGAAGCTACAGAAATTGTCGGAATTCCATTCCGACCCCCGGATCAAAATCTCACCTATCGTTCGGATTCGCCAAAATTTCAAACTTCGGTATTTCAAGCCTAATTGAGCTACGGACCTCCAAAATACATTCCGAACGCGCTCCCAACCCCGAAATCACCTAACGGAGCTAATGGAACCATCGGATTTCCGTTCCGAGATCGTCTTAACACTATTCCGGCTACGAGCCATTTTCTAGCTTCAAGCCCTTATTTAGGGACTAAGTGTCCCAAAATGCTCAAATTTTCAGAACCGACTCTTCCGGCAAACCACAATAGCAGAAATGAACTTAGGGGAACAGTTAAATTAGGGATTGGGGCGTAATTTTCTAAAACGACCGGTCGGGTCGTTACAGTAATATATTCGATACAAAATCTTATATGTATCTCTTAAAGAGTAATGAATCTTGAAGGAATTTCGATACTAAAATTTGACGTTTTTCTTAAAATACTCCTTTTATTTAATATGTTTTCTATTTGAAAGAGAATTTGTATAAAAACATAATTCACAATGTAAATATGATTCTTTTGCATGATTTATTTTTAAGTTTCAACAAAGTGACACATAATTCACCATATAATACCATGACAACTAATTATTGGTAAATAGTTACTAGCTAATACTAAGGGATTAAATTAATAAATATTATATCTCGTAAACGTAAAAAAAAAATTTGAAAAAAAGATTATAAATAAATTATGGACTATTATATAATAAAGACATAACAAAAGTTAATAAATAAATATTTTTTAAATGAAAGACTTATCTAAAAGTAACTATCATAGCACTCTTAATGGATAACGTGCAATAATTTTTATTTTAATTATGGCATAAAATACTCTCAACTTAATGATTTATGATTAAGAAAAATAATTTGAATATTCAACAATTTATTAAGAAAATTTAAGGCTTTACAAGGTTAGTTACATACAATTGCATAAAATTCTATTAGGCGAGTCTAGTACGCTGGGCGTTGGGCGTGTCCGGGACATAAGCCCCGATGTGAGGCGTAAATCTCACAGACTCACAGAACTAAGCCCCGCACATAAACCCAGGGGCATTTTACAAGTACTCTGCCCCGAGGCGAGTCCCAGACGAGTCCTAATTCTACCTTTTAAAACATAGCTCGTAAATTAAAAGCAACAAGGAATGCTTAAAAAATTGAGCAGTAATGAAGATAATTAGAGATACTCATGGCCCCATGCATTCTATTAGGGGTGTACAAAGAAAACCGACAAACCCACACCAAACCAATAATCCAAATCAAACCGAGAAAAAAAACGACTATGCTTTTGTTAGATTTGGTTTGGTTTTAGAAAAAAAAACTACCATAATTGATTTTAAAAAAAAAATCAAACCGAAACCAAACCAACACAATATTACATGTATACAAATATATTTTATACATAAAAATAATTATTGTAATGTAATTTATAAATATAATTTTAACTCTTTAATAGTTTCTCTTTTAATGTATTTTTTCAAGCTTAGACTTAGAACTTTTGAATGGTCGAATATATTTTATAGCCCATAAAGTTAGTAATCCAAATAAAGCTTAAAGCAAAATCAAATCAAATCAATACTAATGCTAACATAGTGAATTCAATTCAATACTAGAAATGACAATAGTATTGAATATTTATTTTTTTAGTCTTGCATTGATTTAGATAGTGAAATGCATAACTCACTTTTAATATTATTTAGTCATGTAATTAATTCTTAGTACTTATTTTAACATAATTTAGTACATTTAGATTAAGTTTATTTTTGTTATGGCTTATTAATTAGCAATATTTTCTTATGCGATTTGTTGAGTATATTCTCATGACTCGACCCACGGTTATTCTTATAGTATAATCATGACTCGACCCACGTTTATTTTATTAGGTAATATCTTATACTAGGATCTAAGAAATAATAGAGCACAAATTATGCTATGAAGATTTTGTCAGAAAAAAAAGTCCGAGAAAATCGGTAATTGAAAAACCGCACTTTTATTGGTTTGATTTAGTTTATAATTCAAAAATCCGAGATAATTGGTTTGGTTTGGTAAGTAAAAAACCCGAACCAACCCCGCCTATGTACACCCCTACATTCTATTATCTCTTGCCCAAATCAGATCTTTTTGTATAACTTATTTATTGGTTATAAAATTAAAAGGAGTTCAACCAATTTAGCAACTTTTTTGTTTCTGAGCAATGAGTATTTTTAAGAAAATGATTCGGAAATTATGAAAAAGCGCCCAATAGTACACTGACATTCTATTCCTTTTCTAAAATTACATAAAATAATACGTACTGAAACACTTCAAAAAGCAGGCCAACTAGCTACCAAAGCCGGCAATGGCATCACTTACATTCTTCAGAAAAGAGACAATCACTTACTCCTGTTAAATTAACAACAAAAGCCATTTGTCCATTAATTTCTTCGACAGTAACTATCTCAATTATAAAAAAAACAGCCAAAGAAAAAAAATTAGCACTTGCTAAACCCTTCTTAAGCATAACATAGACACTCTTAACCTTAAATTTTCCTGCTTATTGTTGCTCCATTACAACAATGACGACTCAGTCCCAAGCGGTTTGAGGCCATAAAAGAACTCTCATAATACATATTGCTTCATTTAAACTCATCTGAATCTTTGTTTCTCGAGTAATTGAATCACAATTAGCTATTGCAAGAGATACTATCTCTAATGGAACTTCCCTCAAATCTATCAACAGATGAAGCAAGTCCAGAATGGATGAACAAAGGTGACAACGCGTGGCAGCTCACGGCTGCCATCTTAGTCGGGCTCCAAT
Organism: Nicotiana noctiflora; assembly: GCA_032618575.1. Classification (NCBI taxonomy): domain Eukaryota; kingdom Viridiplantae; phylum Streptophyta; class Magnoliopsida; order Solanales; family Solanaceae; genus Nicotiana; species Nicotiana noctiflora. Next base: position 149,117 of record JASVEL010000840.1, on the reverse strand, counting down.
GTGTGCCCGGCTTGGTCATACTTTATGGTGGCATGGTAAAGAAAAAATGGGCAATCAATTCAGCATTCATGGCACTCTATGCCTTTGCTTCTGTTCTCATGTGTTGGGTAGGATGGGGCTACCGGATGTCATTTGGTCACAAGCTTGTGGCCTTTTGGGGAAAACCGGCTGTCGCCTTGGACGAGAAGTACCTTCTTGGACAAGCATTCTTGGGGTACTTTCCTACAGCAAGTATGGTGTTTTTTCAATTCGTTTTCGCGGCAATTACGCCAATCTTAATCGCTGGGCGCGCTTCTTGGAAGGATGAATTTTATAGCTTGGATGTTGTTCGTGCCTCTGTGGCATACTTTTTCGTACACTATTGGGGCATTTAGTATTTGGTGTCCAGAAGGGTGGCTATCTAAGCTAGGAGTGATTGATTTTGCAGGAGGCTATGTTATTCATCTTTCTTCTGGTGTAGCTGGTTTTACTGCGGCTTATTGGGTAGGTAATTTAATGCAAGACCATGAAACTCAATTCCCCCTTTCTATTTAATTTTTCAAAAGTTGATGTTCTCATAACTTTCTAGTCAAGGTAATATATGATAGAGTTTTTCATATTAAAAGCAAATAATCCCAGATGTATTTCGGTAAATATTAGAGTTTGGTGCTTGACAAATGTAGGACATAAAATAAGCACATGACTTCAATTACCAGATAGACACTTGATTTCACTTCAGGCTTATGTGTTTTGTGTAAAATAAGGCTACGATAAAGAAACTACCCAAATAAAAAAAGCACAAATACCATCCACTTTGTAGCTGCAAAGATGGATAAAATAACTAAAGAATGACGACATAGACTTTCTAAATAGCACTAGATTTGAAGGAGGGGAAAGTGAATTTCAGACACGTTTAATCTATAATCAAGCCATACACCTTTCATAACCTTATAAAATAGCTCTTTAAACTGGAATATTAATCTTTAAAATTTCAACTCTCCCTAGATTATTCAGAATCTTACTTTGAGGTGATCTTTTTATCCTGATCAAGACTTGGAAATTTCCATGGCAATACTAATGTTAACAGGTAGGACCAAGACTGGACAAAGACAGAGAGAGGTCTCCACCAAACAACATTCTGATGATGCTGGCCGGTGCTGGCCTTTTATGGATGGGTTGGACTGGGTTCAATGGTGGAGCACCTTATACCGCCAGCACCGACACCTCGCTAGCCGTATTGAATACACATGTCTGCACTGCCACCAGCCTCCTTACTTGGCTGGTCCTAGACATGTCTGTCTTTGGCAAACCCTCTGTGATCGGAGCTGTTAATGGAATGATCACTGGCCTTGTTTGCATCACCCCTGGTGCAGGTACATTCTCATTTTCGAGTTTAAGCTGTGTACTGATAATGTATATATGCTAAACTAGAAAATAGAGTAATAACCTGCTATAGCCTATCAAATTAAGATGCCTAAAATTCTTTACAGTATCAGTGCATATAAACTAAATCCTAGATAGGATCTAGACTAGTTTCTCCATTCTAGACTAACTGGTAGATTCACCTAATACAGGAGTTGTTCAATGTTGGGCGGCCATCCTGATGGGCTTAATTTCAGGAAGTGTACCGTGGTACACAATGACAGTCCTTCAGAAGAAGATCAAGTTCTTGAGGCATGTCGATGATACTTTTGCCATCTTTCATACCCATGCCCTAGCTGGAATTTTAGGAGGTATTCTCACTGGTTTTTTCGCTGTGCCAAAGCTCTGTCGGCTATTTTACCTTGTACCTGAATGGGAAAGGTATATTGGCCTAGCCTACGGTCTGCAGACGGGCAGGACCTTAGCTGGGCTACGGCAAATGGGAGCTCAACTAGCTGGAATCGGATTTATTGTATGTTTAAATATTGTCATGACAAGCTTGGTCTGCTTGTTCATCAAATTGATTGTGCCCCTTAGGTTGGAGGAAGAGGTGCTGAAAATTGGAGATGACGCTATTCATGGAGAGGAAGCATATGCAATCTGGGATGATGAAGAGAAGTATGATAATACCCAGGTGAATTCGGCATATGATGCTGATGAGTATCCGTCAGTTGTTTCAAAGACTCTGAGTGAATTCCAAATGGTATGAAGTGCTCTCTATGGCTAGGTTGCTAGGTTGCAGTATAGTTTGCTGCTAGCCTGAGCAGAACTTCTATGTCTTCTTTCGTCCTAAGATATGTTTGTACAGAAAGTTTTGCTTTCTGAGTGAAAAGGTGAATCTCAACAGTAGTTGTTATACGGTAGAACTGAAATTGGTGTCTACCCATTATATATGCTTTTACCTAAGAAACATATTGCATGGACCAATTTAGTCTTCGTACGTTGGTAGCATGGGAGAAACAGATGAAATAGAGTCAGAAATGAGGAAATTGTCCACAACCATAACATCGTAATCACTTTTGATCAATCATTTAAAAAGACAGATATGATGTACGAATACAATCTTCAAGACATTACAAGTTCTAACAAACAAAAGGTCCTATGTTACACTCCATTCCAACGAAATATTGTCCAATTAAAGAGAAAGGGGAACTTTCACCAAGCATTCACATCTCATTCTCATAAACTACTAAAACAGTTCCCCTGATCTCAAGTTATGGCAACTGGCAATTAATTCCAGATCTTTTTCAGCTACAATTTCACCATGTAGAGTGTTAATAGGTATCATAAAAATAGGAAAACCTACAATGACATAAGCATAAAAGGGAAAATAGATTTACTTGCGCTTCTTGGATTTTACAGAGGGCTGCTCAAGAACTTCACCATCATCTTCTGAAGAAAATTCTTCTGGTTCATCAGGGACCTCATTTGGAACATTATGCTTGGTAATGTAGTCCTTGAGTATAATCATGCTTTGCTCTTTCATAGAGATCAATTGCTCAGAAAGAATTCCTTTACATACCTCAACAGAGTATGTTTCTGATCCAAGGCGGAGTGTGGCTTTCACTTGAGGAGGGGATAATGCTTCTTGCATTTGAGCATCCATCATCATATCCTATGTTCCTGCATCATTTCAATCCTGACCTCAATCCAGATTATTTAGCGTCACCAATCAAAAGAAAAAAGCCAGATTATTGTGTGTGCTATGAAAGTTAATGTTTGAGCATACATCCCATAAAAACACTCAACGAAGAGAGATATCAAGCATGTGGACATATTGCAGGTGTATGACTACCTTAGATGAAACACTTCAGCACTGAATCCATCTAAATGGGCATTCTTCTTCATTCAAACAAGTTGCATGCAAAATGGCAAACACACCATAAAAATTTGTTAAAAGGAGTAGAAGGTGTTTCACGTTCTTTGTGTCACTGATGCCAAATCCCTTCTTGTGGTCCAGCCTTCACACACCGGCCGAAACCCATGGAAAGTGGTCTTATATTACAAATGAAGGAAAAAGTAGAATATATTCCTCCAATATGAAGGATAATTTTCCTGAAGAGGCCTGAAGGAGCATTGCTTGGGTAGGTTGAAGGTCCCAGACAAGAGCGCTTCATGTAACTCAATGAAATAAGAGATTCATTTTCTTTTCTTTTTGTTCTGTAAACTAAAGGAACACGAAGAACCATTTCCCAGCTGCTAAAAGTACTATATCATTTCCCATTTTCTGCTTCTCCAAAATAGGCACAGCTCTGCTTTAACACGATTTATAGTAAAAGGGAACTCAAAGTTCAAAACTGTCCGCTTTCCCATAAATTAAGACTAGGCCATCCTACATACTGAAAAGAATTTGTTCAAACATGTTTATCAAGATTTGCTTTCTCGATAAGTTGCATACAAAATTTACTTCTCCTCCCATATAAGAATACATCACAAACAGTTCAACGCAAAACCCAGAAAAAAAGTACAGGGAAACTTTTTTCCTTTCCGTTTCTGCAAATGACAAGCAATGCACATCCTAAATGAGAATGTAGGCCAGGGTATTGTTTCCAATTTCATGGTAGCTCAAGCCTCACGCCTCAAACAGAACCCAGATACTCGAAAGATCCAACACAAAGTACTATGTACAAAGTCTGCTTCTCTATTATATAGTATCAGATATGCATCAACGCAAAGACAGAAACTTCACTACAGAACCAAGAGGCGCCTATGCTCCAACTAGTGCACTCTGTTCAAATACTTATAGAACCATGTGTTACTAAAGCAACCAATGAAATGAACTTAGGCCTTCTCTAAGCTACTTATAGGATCTTCCCCTTGGATATAATACCAAAGAGTTTGTGCTGCTTAAGTTTACCTTAATGATCTTTTCCCTTCAGTATTAACCATTTCTTCTCATTAGACCACAAATACAAACCAGAAACTCGGCAAACGCGAACCAAAACTTCCCCCTTTCCCTATACAGATGATATTTTCCCTAGACGCTAGCCTAGAATCATTACATTTAATTGCCAAGAATGTTAAGAATAACTATCTGACACAACTTCAAACAATAATAATGTACTGGAGTTTTTGTAAACTATGTTTTACGAACTCGTGGGCAAGTCCAGCATCAGAACGGATAAGTACTTACCACCCAGTTTTCTTAATTATTAGCCATTTTGTCGTGTATTTTGAAGGGTTAAAACGAAGTATCCATGCCCATGTCATATACATGGAAATCTATTATCGTCATGACTGAGCCTAAAATCAAATTCCACTAAATATTACTAACTATTTCACAAACACCTACTAATCATTATCCACGTTGCAGAAAACGTATCTCTAAAAAATCCCAGAACTGAACTTAGTATGAGACGAGCTAAGCATATAAAAGCTCAAAATTACATCTTTAAAAAAAGGAAAGAAGGATAATATCAGTCAAATACATTAACCAAATATGAAATGAGCGATTAGAAGTTGCTTGAATTGAAGTAATTTGTGCTTACAGATTAGACGAAAATTTATCTGATTGAAAGTGGCGTTTGGGAGCTACAGAGGCGGCAGAGGAGAGTGATATGCCGTTAGCCGAGTAGCGGGTTGGGGATTTTGGGGAAATTTATTAAAACGTTCTCCAAAAATAAAAAAGGTTATATTTCATGGTTTAAGCGATTTGATTGGAGACTGAAACTATTTTCTAAAAAGAAATATAGGAGTAGTAAAGTTTAATAAGAACAATTTATCAAATCAGATAGTGTTTTCATAATTTTTTTGAATATTAATAAGATTTGATAATAATGCACAAATCATAAGTGAAGCAAGTATTATTATTGCCAACTAAACACCAATTTCATAAAAAAAATATTTTTCTTAAAAAGATAACTTTCGTAATATCAAAACAATTATAACAATACAAAGAAATTGAGAACTTTTAGTATTTTTTTTTACGGAAAAGATAATTTATTTCAAAGAGATTACAGAGTAGTGCCAGTTACATCCTTAACAAAAGAACAAACCTCGAGGACATTCAAATTCCTCATTTCGATCAAATTAAAACACACATTAGTACTTAGTTTATTGGTCAAATACACGTAGCCATTTTTGTCCATTGCTAATTTATTTAATACTAGAGCAGTGGGTTGACATAAAGTTGGTTTTTCCTTGTGTCGTCCAAATTTTCAAACGTGGTCGTGATGGTGCCTCTCGTGAAGACAAGGCCAGTCAACTAACTCAAATCGCCTTTTTAATAATTTTTTAAACATTTCGAATAGAAAATATAGCTTAAATGACGTTGATTAACAATATATATACAACCCAACTCAGCTCGACCGGGGTGTCACAAGTGATGAGCATCTAAGATGTAGGAACACCACTACAGAGTCAACTATATATATATATATATATATATATATGAAACGAAATATGAAGTTCAGGATGAAGTCAGGTGCCGTGAACGCTGGGGGTTACCTTGCTCAACTACAACAACATTACCTTCAATCTATTGACAACCCGCTACCGGGTGATCTATACCTGCAACTGCACGCGAGGTGCAGAGAGTAGAGTGAGTACTTCCAACTCAGTGGTAATAAGAGTAAATAATGCTGAGAGGCAAAAAATCATGTAAAAGCACTACATCATGCTATAAAGTACGATACAACTCTTACGAGAATCAGTAGTTCCATGAAAATCCTTTATAAAAATTATCTGAAATATAATGCTATCTCAAGTAGTAAAATCAATTGTACCATAAAAACCATAAGGTACCATTTCATTCTCTTTTTAAAATAGTGGAAACAACAATTTCAACCATTAAGGAATAATCAAAAGTTTGCCCATCGCGTTATATAACATATCTCAGTACAATATCAGTCCCACGGGCTCACTGCCAACTCACCAGCACACAATAACAGTCCCTCGGGCTCACTCCCAACTCACCAGATATAACAATAGCCCCTCGAGCTTACTCCCAACTCATAAGACACAAACAACGGCCTCTGGGGCCCACTCCCAACTCACTTGGGTACCTTGCGCACACTTGGGGTGTGTACAGACTCCGAAGGGGCTCCTATAGCCCAAGCGCTATATCAATAGGCCTGAAGCCTTCACACATCACACACGAGGTCTAAGAGCCTCATTACGTAATACTCGAGGCCTGAAAGCCTCCTCACATCACTCAACGTATCCTCACAGATGGCCCTCGGTCTCAATCAGTCCAGAAATAATCACAAGCCTCTTGGGCTTCAGTAAAACAATAGTGCTCAGCTCATTGATATTTTAAATATCATTTAAATCTCGAGTTGAGTATAAACATAGTTGAGTTCACAAAATAATATAATTCAATTGGATTGAATTCAGATAATATCTCGATTACTGAGGATAATAGTTATGGAAATTCACAAAAGATTTCAAATAATTTGGCACGAAGCCCAAGTATGGCAATAAGCCCATATTATGATAAAAATCAATAATTCTTTATCAAATACGCGGTAAAATCGATAACCAGGACGGACCAAGTCACAATCCCCAACTGTGCTCTACCACATGCTCATACCTGGCGTGCAAGTCACCACAATACAGCACTATGATGTGCAAGTCCGGGGTTTCAAACCCTCAGAATATCATTTACAAGTATTACCTACCTCGAACTAGAGAAAACACTAGCCCGCGATGCCTTTGCCCCTCAAATCGGCCTCCACGCGCGTCAAATCTATCCAAAATCAGGGCAAAATAACAATATGCTAATAGGACATAACTCAATCGAAAGAACTCGAAAAATATCAAAAATCACGAAATTGACAAAACACGAGCCCCGGGCCCACGTCTCGAAAAATTTCGAAATTCACATTTTCGGAATCCTTGTCTCGCCACGAGTTCGTACATACTAAGAACTCCCAAATCGGACCACAAATGGCCCTCAAATCCCAAATTTAAATCTTTTGCTCCAAGCCCTAATTTCTTGATTTTTAGCCATAAAATCATGAATTCCATGGATTATTCTTGTATAAAAATATGTATTTAACTCATAAAACTTACCTCCGACGATTCTCCGTCGAAATCCCTTCAATTTCCGTCCAAAAGCTCTAAATAATGACCAAAAATGATGGGAAAATGGGTTGTTTTCGCGATTGAAATGTTTTTAACATTCTGTTTAGGTACTGTAGCTAACACTATGCGATCGCATAGAACAAAATTTCCGAGCACTGTAGCTAACTCTATGCGATTGCATAGAACAAAATCTGGTACTGTAGCTAACACTATGCATTTGCATTAAAGCTCGTGCGATCACATATAACAAATTTCCCGGTCACTGTAGCTAACTCTATGCGATTGCATAGAACAAAATTCTGGGTACTGTAGCTAACACTATGTGATCGCATTAGAGCATTGCGATCGCATAGAACAAAATTCTCTGCAATTTTTCTGCTGCATTTTTCAACTTAAAAATTCCCGTTAGCCATCCAAAATCACCCCGAGGCCCCCGGGACCTCAACCAAAAATACCAATACATCTTATAAAATAGCACCTGAACTTGTACCCAAATCTCTGTTACACACTTGTTGATCACGGGGAACCTTTTTGAGTATAAGTCGGGTGACGCTATTCTTGCTTAAAATAAGCCGAATGTCCCTCAAAAGGACGCCGGAAGGCTGTTTTTGCAAGAATAACCACTTCGAGTCGTTTGTAAATAATTTTGGACACAACCTTGAAATGTTCCCTCGCGAAAATGTTGAAAGGCTGTATCCGCAAAAATCAAGTTTTGAGTCATCACTCAACTTTACAAAAATAACCACTTTATCAAATAAGCCATTACATGGCCAAAAGTCATAATTGACGTTAAAACTATTCTGATTCTTGTAGAAATCTCTGGCACAAGGTGTGAAAGTTTTTTTTTCATGAGAGTTTGTAGTTGGAGTGAGCTTTTACAATTTTTCTTCAAAAAAGAAAAAAAAATCAAAATCAAATAAATATCTCTTTACTTCTTGCATTAATTTGCAAGAACTACGCTCGGTCTGATTCATGCGGGGTCATGATACGTGGGCAATCTCCATAAGATTCGACCACAACCGTATATATATATATATATAAAGAAAAAAAAAGTAAAAAAAAAAATTTGATAAGGACTGGCTGAGTCCATTCTAACATGTTTTGTCTTGAATTGTAAAGTTAAGTGGCTAGGTGCATTGCAGCCTACGTGCTATAACATGTCTGTTAAACTCAGTAAGCTAACAAGTTTGTTACAATTCCAGAAAAGTTTAGCAGTTGACTTGACAGAATATACTGGCCAGCCACCATTACCGTACTAGATCTAAAGGGCCAATTCCAGCAAGCATGTCTAGTTCCGGTAAAAGTCTCGAGGAAGAGAAATCAGAGATACAGATCATGAAAGAGGAGGTGGACCGGTTGAGACAGCAAATAACAGAGATGCACCTAGCCTGGACTAGGGGACAGTCATCACCAAACCTTCCTACTCTTACACCAGCTCCAGAGAGTCCGCCCATTGACCCCTCGACAAGTGCACCGATCTATCCATATTATCGAGGGGAAAACCCTTATACATCCCAGGTTCCACCAGCTAGACAAAATACTCCTCCTCCGGTCACCCCTATTTTTGTGGCACCTCCACCTGCTACTTTACAGAAGTCGTCCAGTGAACCGCTTTTCCAAATACATGACAATCATTGTTATGATCCCGAGCCTACCTTTAAGGCTCCTGAACCGCATTCACACACCCCTCACTGGGATAACCCGGCAGAACAAGAAAAACACTTCAAAAGTTTGGAGCATGAGGAGGTTATTCGGAAAGTTAAGAGCTTGCAGCAATCCTTCAGGAATATGCATGGTTTGGGCAACCAAGTTAGTGTCGCTTACAAAGATCTATGTCCATTCCCAGATGTCCAGTTGCCAGCCGGGTTCAAAATGCCCAAGTTTGACCTATACGAGGGGCATGGTGACCCAGTAGCCCATCTTCGAGGTTTTTGTAGCAAAATGCGAGGAGCCGAAGGGCGAGATGAAATTCTGATAGCTTACTTCGGTCAGAGCTTGGGAGGGTCTGCATTAGAATGGTACACCAGACAGGATCCCAACAGATGGTTTACATGGGATGACCCGGCCCAAGCATTCATTGGCCAGTTTCAATATAATCTTGAAATAATCCCTGATCGCTTATCATTGCTAAAGTTAGAGAAGAAGCCCGCCGAAAGCTTTAGAGAATTTGGGTTCCGCAGGAGGGAACAAGCAGCAAGGGTAGATCCACCGATGAGAGAGAACGAGATGGTAGATTACTTCTTGCAGACACTGGAGCCAACTTACTTTAGTCACCCGGTGACATCGGTTGGTAAATCTTTCAATGAGGTGGTCAAAATGGGCGGAATGATAGAAGAGGGACTTAAGTCCAATAAGATCTTGAGCTATTCCGCGTTAAAAGCAACAACTCAAGCTATTCAGAATGGCACATGGGTTGCATTCGGGAAGAAGAGAAGAGAAGAAGTTGCAACGGTAGAGGATGGTACTTGGTCTAGATCGAAAGGTCCTTCACCTCATTACCAAGCCGGACCCTACCACCCAAATCACCCTAATCACCCTCCCCGAAACACATATCCACCACCAAAGGCTTACAATAACCCTCCAGGACCAGGTTTCCGAGGGAATCATGCCTTCAGAAAGGAAAAGGCACAAAGAACCTTCACTGAGTTGGGAGAAACTTATACTGCTCTGTTCCACAAATTGAAGCAGATAGGTTTGTTGAGTCCGGTTGAGACAAGAGTGCCAAATCCCCTACCCCCAAATGTGGATCGCTCAGTAAGCTGTGAGTATTGTTCGAGAGCTCCCGGACATGATACCGAGAAATGTTGGAAACTGAAACATGCAGTGCAAAATCTTATTGACACCAATAAGATCGAGGTGCAGACACCAGAGGCACCCAACATTAATCAGAATCCATTGCCAGCTCACCCTTAGACCCAACATATAAGAAGTCATGCTTGATAATCAGGAGGAGTCTTCAATGGTTTGTTTTGTTGTCATTTCTTTTGTCCGAGTTGTTTTCGGGGTTGTGACCCGGATCTTGTTTTGAAGTGAAACCCTCTTATCTTTTCATTTTTGGTCATTTCAGTTTGCCTAGTCTTATCAAGTCTCGTTTCAGGTTTGCATTTTGGTTTGCTTGATTGTATTTGAACCACTTCTCCGTTTAGTGAAACTTTTGGTGTTTTATTACCCAGTTCGTCTTTTTGTTTAGTTTTTCTATCTTAAATTTGTCATTTGTTCGAACGCCGACTCTAATGACATGGCATCGCACATAATTTTGGCCTAATATTAAGGGTTAATCATGAAGCAATTCGAAGATAATCAAGTCATTTTAAAAAGAAATAAAAATGATTTGAGATTATTTGGAGCCCGAATCATGTGAGACTGGGGCAGGTAAAACATGAAGAAGCCCTTAAAGGGAAATTGGCTACGCTAAGACGGGGTTCGCTCGTGATACTGAAATGAAAGTGACATCTAGCAATACTTTAAAATGACAGATGAAAAGGCGAATGGACGATATGGTTGTAAATCAGGGCACAAACAGAAGATGTCGTGAATATGTTGTTTGAACTTGGCATGTTTTGAAAATTGGAATGACGAAGGCATTTTGTTCTGCTATCCAAACACTTTATCCATCGTCAACCCTTTGAGCCTTAATTTAAATTCTTTCATACCCCTCCTTCGGAATTAGTTGCAAAGACTAGAAACACAAGTTTGAAAGACAAAAGAAGAAAGGGATAAAGAAAAAGGAAAAGAAAAAGAGAACAACAAAAAAAGATAAAGAAAAGAAAAGAAAAGAAAAATGGATGAAACTTGAAAAAAGGGAAATGGGAACTACGTTTGACCTGATTTCTTAAAGAGGATACGTAGGCGCTTCACAGCTCGGTCATAGTGTAAATAAAGAAATAAAATCCCCAAGTAAAAAACCGGGGCAAAGAAAAGTTGTGTTGATTATAAATAAATTTAGGTCCGAAGGTTGTAAATTTTGAACCCAAAATTGATTTTGTTTTGAGCCTTCAATACCCTTTCTTTCTAGCCCTATCCAAATCCCACATTACGGTCCAGAAAGACCTTCTGATCAGTCTTCAAAAGATGCCACGTCAGGCGAGTGAGAGAGTCCTATCAGAGTATAACACTCTGATTCTCAGCAGAAAAGACTCTGATTCCCAGCAGAAAGGAAACACGAGAGAGTCTTAGCAGTGACACCCCAATCCCCAACTAAAAGTAATACAAATGAGAGAGTCTTACCGGTGAAAACCTTCACAGGCACCATAAGGCGACGAAAGCTGAGAGAAAATCAAAATGAGAGAGGCTTGAAAGTAAAAACCCTTCGGGCACTACAAGTCGAATAAAGGTGATAATCGGATGGAAATCACGAGACAGAAATCGTGAAAGGCAATTAACGACGGAGGATAGGCCATATGTGCATGTCATGACTAGTAGAGTTGGTGTTCGCGTTTGATAAGTTTTTATAGTTATTTCTTGCTAGAGAGTCATTTTTTTTTCCTTTGTCTTCTATTTTGTTTCTTTTTATCTTTTCCATTTTATCAAAAATTCCCCATCAAAGTTTGTCTAGTCAAAACATAGTGAGAAATGACTTCAAAACTTGCCACCAACTTTCCAATTATTATGCAAGGCAAGGAAATGCCATTAACGGCAGAGAAGTGTGGTGCAAAGAAGATTATTAAACTGGGGCAGAAAATTTTCTTTTTACTTTGAAAATTTTCTGGAAGTCGAATTGTACTTGGGGAAGAAGGAAGATAAGACAAGCCTTAAGGGAAATGGTCTTCGAACCAGTGTCATCTCCAACAGCCTTCAGAAGAGTGAAACACCAATTTTGAGGAAATGAAAATCCACCAGCAAAGTTATCTACAGCAAGTTCCGAGGTAGTCGGACAACACAGAGTGGTAAAGGAAGAAAGGAAATCTCATCCTCAACAAAGTAACCCCCAGCAAGTTGAGAAACACAGAACGGGGAAGGGATAAATGGAAAAACCCATCACCAGCAGGAATATCATCTCCAGCAAAAGAAATCATTCCCCAACAATGTTTTGGGAACCCCGAGCGAAGGAAAGGAGAAAAGGAAAAACCACCCCACAGGAGCGGCACAACCGCTCACAATGTTTTGAACTAACAAATTTTCTTTGATTTGAAACAGAGAAAGAAAGTGCTATTGATAGCAGAAATTCATGCCACAAGGAAGAACACCAATACTGGGGCAGAAAATTTTCCGCCGTTGTTGAAAATTTTCTCGGAGAAACGAGGAAGGCAATTCAAGATGACGTGTCAGGTTTGTCCACCTTCAAATAGGATGTTTCAGGTTTGTCCACCTTCGAACAGGACGTCTCAGGGTTTGTTCACTTTCATACATTGATATAATGGGAGTATTCGCCCTCGAATATGATACAATGGGAGTATTCGCCCTCGAATAGGATACAATAGGAGTATTCGCCCTCGAATAGGATACAATGGGAGTATTCGCCCTCGAATAGGATACAATGGGAGTATTCGCCCTCGAATAGGATACAATGGGAGTATTCGCCCTCGAATAGGATACAATGGGAGTATTCGCCCTCAAATAGGATACAATGGGAGTATTCGCCCTCGAATAGGATACAATGGGAGTGTTCGCCCTCGAATAGGATACAATGGGAGTATTCGCCCTCGAATAGGATACAATGGGAGTGTTCGCCCTCGAATAGGATACAATGGGAGTATTCGCCCTCGAATAGGATACAATGGGAGTGTTCGCCCTCGAATAGGATACAATGGGAGTATTCGCCCTCGAATAGGATACAATGGGAGTATTCGCCCTCGAATAGGATACAATGGGAGTATTCGCCCTCAAATAGAATACGATGGGAGTATCCGCCCTAGAATAGGATATTTTACGTTTCATTTTATTTTTTACATTGTCCTATACGTTTTTCATAAATTATTGCCCGAATGCATTTTAAATTCAAAAGTTGCTAATAAAAGCAGGCGCCTACCTGTATAACAAGAGGCAAGTCTTCAGTCTTTACATTGCAGGTCTTGAAACCAGTAACCCACCATAAAGTAGAGGGTTACAACAAGAGATCCCAACGCAAATTCAAGCGCATGAGTCAAAGGAGAGGAGGTAATGAAGGAAAATTTTCCCAGCATCATTATCCTCAGCAGGCAAGTAAACAGTTCTAAAGATATCCCCAGCAGTCAAGAGGGAAAGAAACACGACCCAGGAGGAAAGCAGTTCCGAAACAAGGTAATGGTTCAAGAGTCGATGCAGCAAGAATAAAATGGTACAAGAAGCAAAGGAAGGCGATTTAGTTTTGAAGTTGTAAGTTGAAGTCGGGGAGCCCGCCTGAAGAATGAAGTGGCGATTTAGTTTCGAAGTGATAGTTGAAGTCAGGAGCCCGCCTGGAGAATAGAGTGGCGATTTTATTTTGAAGTAGTAGTTGAAGTCAGGGAGCCCGCCTGAAGAATGGAATGGCGATTTATTTTGAAGTTATAGTTGAAGTCGGGGAGCCCGCCTGAAGAATGGAGTGGCGATTTAGTTTTGAAGTTGTAGTGAAATCAGGAAGCCCGCTTGAAGAATGGAATGGCGATTTATTTTTGAATTTGGTTGAGGAAAGCGGTAGAGTGTAACGGAAATTCCCAGCATGAATCCAAGTTCATAATCAAAAGGAAGGCAACAAGGATCAGAAAGATAGGTTCAGACTTCGAAGGAGAATAATTCGAAGATCGCAAGGAAGGGAGCAATGGTCGGAGTTTGGCAATCAAGATAGGCCGAAGTAACAATTGTCAGAAGAGAAGAAGCATGCGAAGAAACATCAGAGCCAGCAGGATGGCAAGGAACATGCCAAGATCAAGTTGAAAAGATAGATAAGAATTTGAAATACTGTAACTTAGTCTAGCTTCTTATTTTTCGTTTAGCACAGTGTAATAAAGAGATCAGTTAAGCAGTGGCAACAGCAGCAACAACAGTAACAACCACATCACAGCAGTCATGGTAGTCCCAGCTACCAAAACTTCCCGAACTACATTGACCTGATTCCCTTTTAGCCAGGGATATGTAGGAGATCTTTTGAAGCAAAGGTTCGGTCAAACTTTTCAAAAAAATGCTTCACACGGAGTGCTCAGACGGGCAAAAAATCGCTTGTATCCGCTCACTTATCTTTGCACGAAAACTCTTCATGTTTCCGCGCAAAGAGGGGCAGCTGTGAGCACGTGATTTTTCCCTACATGATAATTACTCCCAAAAATTCAAAATAAAATAGTATTTGTGTTGTGCGTGATTTTTGTGGATTATATGTTATTGTTCTCTTATTATTTGCATGTGTGTGTCCGTGTCTTTTGTTTGAATAAATAAAAAATATATATATAAAAATATATTGCATATATAAAAATTCAAAGTTTGCAATTGATAATAATTAAGTTTGTTTTACGAAAATCAAAAATAACAAAAATACGTATTTTTGGCATTTCTAGCGTTTAAGTCCTAGACTGTGTGATTTATATTTTAATTGTGTGCGTTAATCGTTAGGGTAACCTAATTAGTTTTTTTTATATATGTAAGTTAATTTGATTTTTTGTAGTGTAATCTAGGATTTTTATTTTTAATAAATTAGGAATTTAAAAGAGAAGAGGAAAATTGGAAATAATGAAAAAAAAGAAGAGGAATTAAATCGGATTGGGCCATTTCTTGATTAAATCCCAGGCCCAAAACACATACCCACACTCAAACCTGTTAAACCCACCCCATTACCCGGTCTAAAAACCCGGACCCAATTAAATCGAATCTTGGCCGTTGATCTCTCATGATCCAACGGCCACTGATTAATCCTTCCATTTCAGTATACCCAAACACCCAAACCCTTTAGACCTCATTTCCTTCACCCGTCTCTCTCAGAGACGATTGTAACGCCGCCCATCGCCACCGTCTCCCGCCCGCCGGAAATCGCCGTGTTAACACCATAGCTTCCCCTTCTCCCCCTCTACACGAATCCTTTACCCATCTTACTCGAATCCTTGTCGAACTCTTCGAATATTAGATCGAAAGTTCGCCGGAAATTGAGATTCACCCCAAACCACTCCAAATTAACACCACACCACCACCGGACTATCCCCTCCATGAATCCATGGCCCTTTTTGCTCGAATCTAACCGGAAACCATTAAACCCCAAATCGAGACTTCAAGAACCCTAAAATCCAAATTCGGGCCGCCGGGTTAGATTTTAAAGAAATTGGGATTAGAATAGACTTTAATTGAGATGTTTTCAGTTGAAAACATTTCAATTAAAGTCCATTTGATTCCCAAAATCCAAATTTAAGTCCAAAACCGAGAATTCTTTCCAAGGTCGCTGATTTTCGATTTCTTTTGAGGTAATGTTATTTTTCTGTTTATTTCAATTTGTTTTGTGTATTTGTTTAGTTTAACTTGATTAATTTCTTCTCGATTTTTCGTTTGGCCGTCCCTGTTTTATTTTTTTTCTTCTCAAAGACCTTTTGTTTGGTCAATTACTTTTCTGTGTTGCTTATTTGATTGTGAATGTTGTCGAATACGTGTTCGCGTCGATTAGCGTCGTCGAACAATTAGCTTTGTATTCCCCCGGCACTAGCCGAGATTTGTTAGAATCACTGTGTTGAGTTGTTCTTCATTTGGCAATTTTCTGATTTGCATTGTTGATTGACATTGATTCTGTTAGTTACTGAATTGGATATAGCTGTGTTGGATTAAAATCTGAAAGCCAACAGCTAGCTTGTCTAAGAGGTGTAGTGCACATGGGAACCATTTCACATGTTTTGAACAGGAAGAACATGCTGCCAATACACCTTTTTCATTTAAAAATGGGTTTAGGCAATAAGTAATGGACTGGACAGAGAGTGTCATGGCAGTTTTTAGTGTATTGAACCCTTGTGAATGCTCTTTAGAGCTGGAAAATCAAAGCACATGGGGGGATGATTTAAAGGTTTAAAGAGAGGCATGTGCAAGGAGTATTTGACAGGTTTGAGGTTTGTTCTTTATCCATAAAAGGGGGACACTGGCAGAACACTGGATAGACACACACAGGACAGAAGAGGGAGAACAGAGGAAGAGGGGATTGGTTAAGCCTGTTGAGTAAGGAAAACAGTGAGAGGAAGAGCCTGTAGAGATTAAGACAGACGGAGAGAAATAGAGATTGGGAGTTTTAGATTGAATTTTGGAGAGTCTAATCAGTTTTTTGAGCATCATCTTGAGAGGGTTCTTAGGCAGTCTAGTGGAGCTTGAAAACATTAGGAAATATTGGTGAGTTTTGAGTCAGTTGTTGAGAGTTGAAGATAAATAAAGAGAGTATAAGCTGAACATTGTTCCATTGAACTTTTTGGTTCCGTTTCAAGATTCAGTAGCTGATTTTGATCTTCCCTCCTAATTTCAATTGGATGGAACTTCTTTGGGATCTGTTGGTCCAGTTTTGGTTTAACTCAAGTTAAGTTGAGTCTTTTTAGGTGTTGACTATTGCTGTTGGGTTTTACAAATCGTTTCGTGATTTGTTTGAGTGTATTTCTTGTTTGGAATGGGTGTTGCTGTTGGGATTGAATCTGATTAGCTGCTGCTGTGAGTTGTTGTGCCATTTGCTCAGTTTGTAACTGACATTCCTTTCTTCTTCATGTATTTCCATTATCCATGTATTTCCATTGATCTCATATAAGCTTTGATGAAGCCATGTAGTTTGATTTTAAGAGAAAATGAAGCAAAAGAGTCAACTACAGTTGAATCCTGAGTTTTTCTCATTCATGTTCAGTTAACGTGTAAAAATGGACTGTTTATTTGAAGTTTGAGGTTGTTTACATAAATGAATAAATTTTGGACTGTCGAGATTCATATGGGACAACATATGGACTGTACGAAGTGTTGTGCCTTCAGATTCATATGGTTTTTCTCAATTCTCTGTTAGAATAATAGAACAATATGTTATTTGTTCTTTTCATATACGTGTTTAAAAGTAGCTCAATAAATGAGATAGAACATGTAGTCCATGTCGTCACCTTCAACCTGTAATTGAATAAGTATGTGTTGGAATCATGAACCTAGAATTTCCATTCGTGTTGCCTTCGTTGATAGCCTTAACGTAGTAGAGCAGGAATTATACGACAACTGTAGATGTAGCATGTGGATCTTAAGATGAATAACAAAGAGTCCTTGTGGTTGGTCAATTTGGATTATTTTTTACGTCAATCAGGGACTATTAATAACATGCTAGGTTGTCAACATCCGGGGAGGCGCACCTTTAGGCGCGATATTTAAAATTACATTCTTAAGTTTGGGTGTGTATTTCATACAACCCAATTCTAAATCCGAAAATGTCAAATAAAAATGTGTCGAGGATCCGGGTGCATTTCATGTGACGTGATTCGAAAACACATTTTTAGGCGTCATTCCCTTTCGTAAATAATAATAATAATAGGATTGGTAAAAGGATATTAATTTGCATTAAGTACATAACTATTAAAATCAGATAAATAAGCCGAATATGACAGTTAAGCGATTGTGCTAGAACCACGGAATTCGGGAATGCCTAACACCTTCTCCCGGGTTAACAGAATTCCTTATCCGGATTTCTGGTTCGCGAACTGTTAAAACAGAGTCATTCTTTTTCTCGATTCGGGATTCAATCGGTGACTTGGGACACCATAAATCTCCCAAGTGGCGACTCTGAATTAATTAAATAAATCTCGTTTCGATTGTCCTTTAATTGGAAAAAACTCCCTCGCGCCCACGCAGCGCGCGAAAAAAGGAGGTGTGACAGAGTCCTCTAACTCATAAGTCCATATCTGATTGACTTTTCCAATTTAAGTCTTCTTAAAAGAGACTAAGTGTCTCATTTCTTAATAAAATTACTCCAATTAAATTTTAACGCACCCAATACCGATAATGAAACATAAAGCAATACCATAAGGGGAAACAGGGCGATAATACCTGAGACGACAGGTCGGGCCGTCACACCTTGCATGCTTGAGTCCTTCCTTAGCCATTTTGTGAGCCACCTTGTTTCCTTCTAGAAAATTATGGACGATCTTCGGGTTTTTCAGCTGGTACATTAACCACCTACAATCAGTAATAGTAGTGTTGTAAGGTATAGAATTTGAATGTAAGATTTTTATAAGCTCTGTTGCATCTGTTTCTACCATTAGTGGAGAGTAACCATAAATGAGCGCGATTGAAAGACCTATACTTAAGGCTTCTAGTTCAGATTGAAAATGGGAAGATGATGGATTGGAGTGTTGGAAACCTAATATCCAGTCTCCTTTATGGTTTTTGAAAACACCACCCATGCCTCCCAAATTTAAATAATGTTGGAAAGCACCGTCTATGTTCAGCTTGATAAAATTTTGAGAGGGTTTGTGCCATGCAATTTTAATAGAATGGGATTGGGTCACTATGGGTTCCTTAGACGTGAAATGATAGTATTCTTAAGTAAGAGAGACTGCGTGAGATTGGCTATATTAAAGTGTTATATTGTTGTGATTATTATTGTTTTCTATTTGCCCAAATTGTCCATATGACAAAAGGGAAGAGATTATCCCAGGTTAAATGGGTGGAGAAGGTATTTGGGCAAAGGTTTCTAATCTTATACAACCAGTCAATATGATTTTTTCCCGGGAAAAGGTTTGGCCTAAAGTTGTTTAGGACGTGTTGACAGCAGCATAAGTTATGAAAATGTGTTCAAGAGTTTCCTCTTCTATTTTGCATACTAGACAAATAGGGTCGATATTCAAACCTATATAATTTAAACAATGACGTGTAGGAAGCCTATTGTGGATACATTTTCATAAGAGGAATCTAATCTTGTTGGGACAATTTGTCTTCCAACTCTAATAAAAAACAACCAAGTTGTTTGCTTTAGGATTTATCAATTTGTAGCAAGTCTTAGTGGAAAATATACCATTTCCGATCAAATCCCAATAACAAGAATCATGATTTATTTTGTTGGGTTGAAAAGAGAGAATGACATTTTGAATATGGGGAGGTAGTCGAAAGGGGATTTTAGAAAAATCTCAATGATTACCTAGCCAAATATCTTTGAGGCTAAGACGTTCAATAAGAATGGTAAGAGGGCCCTCTATGTTATTCCTAAGAGTAGTGGAATTGGGGATCCAATTGAATTCCTAAATATTCATGATACAGGTTGAGTGAGGAATCCATTTTAGTCCTTTGTTATAAATCCCCCATCCTTTGATGATACTTTTTCAAATAAAGGAAGAGGTTTTTAGATTTTTGGAAAAATCATAAAGAGATGAAAGAGTTTGGGACCAAGGGAGCAGTGAGTTGTGAAGGATTCTCCAAGAAAAGCTAGTTAGAGTCACTAGGTTTTTATCTTTTGTTGTGTGGATGTCAATCCCTTCATCTTTCTTATCCTTAGTTAAAGTATCCCACGATATGAGGTGAATTTAATTAGAAGTAATAGTGGATCCCCAAATGAACCTTTTTTGAATTTTGTCAATACTCTTGGGAACCTTGATAGGAAAATAATTATAATGCATAACATGGTTAGGAATGCTATTAAGAGAGGCAGATGCCAAAGTTGTCCTACCTGCCATGTTAAAGAATTTAAATTTTCAGGAAGCCATTTTGTTATATATTTTATCAAGAATGAATTGATAATCTGAAGGTCTAGGTTTTGTGTTTGTTATAGAAAAACACAGATATTTGCCAAAATAATTGCTGAATTAAATTTTGAATAGTTTGGACAACTCTTTTTTGGTAGAAGTAGGACAATTTTTTGAAACAATTAGTTTTGACTTATTCAAGTTAATCTTTTGGTCTGACAATATGCAGAAAGAATTTAGGCAACTTAGGATAGTATTTGGAGATTTGTTATCAACATTGCACATTAGGGTAAGGTCGTATGCAAAGAATAGATGGAATATCTTATAATGTTTTTTTCCTATACTGATGGGGGTACCAGTTACCAATGTCGACCTGATGATTTATATGAATGGACAATATCTCCAAACAAAGCATTAAAATATATAGGGGCAGGGGGTCTCCTTGCCTATTACCTCTATTGGCGGTGAAGAAATTGCTTCTACGACTGCTATATTGCTAGTAGTGATGCAATCCATTATTAAGGAAGTGGTTTTCGGAGGGAAGTTAATGTGGCAAAGGGTTCTATAAATGAAAGACCATTCAAGCCTGTCAAAAGCCTTTTCAAGATCTATTTTCAAGATACTGTTTTGCTTATGCATTCTAAGTAGTAATTCCTGGATAATGATTGCATTATCACTAGTATATCTTCTTTTGAGAAAACTAGACTGGTAAGTGCAAATTAATTTTTCTAGAAAAGGTATGAGTCTATTAGCAATGATTTTTATGATAATTTTATAAACGGTGTTGCAAATTCTGATTGACCTAATTTTTTTTAGGTTTATAGCATTAGGAATATTTGGAATTAAACAAAAATAAGTATCATTTATTCCTTTTGGCAGCTTGCCTGTTTCAGAATCTTGTTGACAAAGATTTGTCACGGAGGTATTTCAGTAGTGCCAAAATTTTTGAAAGAAAAAAGGATGGCGATCATCCGGCCGCGGTGATTTAAAAGGTTTCAAACTAAAGAGTACATTTTTTAGCTCGGATTGGGATAGTAGATTGTCTAAAGAGGTCATATTACAATCTATAAAACTTGGAGGGTCTTTATTAATAGCTGCCCAGTTGGATGATTTGTGACTAGTGAAAAATATATTATTAAAATAGTTATAGATATAGTCCATGATTCTTTGAGGGTCATCAATCCAGTTGTCTTCAACGTCTTTAAAAAATATTATTTTGTTGGTTCTTCTATTGTTGGTGGCATAAATGTGATAAAATTTGAGTTTGTCAATCCACTATACGGTTCCGAAAGGTTTTTGAGGCTTTAATAAAATTATCAGAAAAGGACCAAAACTATCCCTATCGTTTGCTAAATAGTTTATAAATACCCTCCGTCCATCTATCCATTCAAAAAAATACACTACATTCATCTATTAGTTCAAAAAAATATACGAAGTTAATTCTATTTACAAAAATACCCCCGCGACTAAAGGCAAAACTGATGGGGGTTATTTATAAACCATTTAGTAAACGATAGGGATGGATCTTTCATTTAATGACATGACGATTTTTTCACGACCCCAAACCCGATCGTGATGGCGCCCAATATACTACTAGGCCAGCCCGACCAATCAACAGAACTCGCGGAGCTATTAGCTCACCTTTAACTATTTTTGGCATAACAAAGATAGAACAACAGTAGAGAAATAACCAAGTACGGGGATCACGTCCCAAAACAATAACAACTCCCCAAAGACCAAGGGGTCACGAGTCATGAGCCTCTAAAGAGTATGCAAGTGTAATAGTGTCTACATCAGTACTCAAGTGCGGAAACAGATAATAATATGAAATAAAGTGAGCTGGACGGGGAGTCAGGTCCTGTGGACGCGGCAACTACCTTGACTTTCCCGAAAGTATCTCCGAGCAGCTACTGGGTCAGGTCTGCTGAGACGCACCTGGATCTGCACACAAGGTGCATGGAGTAAAGTGAGTACTTCCAGACTGAGTGGTAATGAACAGGGGTAAGATAGCGAAGATAAGAAATCACAATATAGCACTATGTAAAGCTGTAATCAATTACCCTGCAACAGTATCAATATCAACATTATCTGTACCAGCAATACCAGCAAACAATATAACAGCTATCAGATGTAGCTAAATACAATGCAATGCATGAAATGACCGCTACGGCGTGTAGCCCGATCCAATTTGGGTACCCGTGCTCACTGTGGGGATTCAAACTCCGGAGGGGCTCCTACAGCCCAAACACAATATCATGATACGCTTCGGCGGTAGCCCGATCCACTACCAGTCAGCTATAATGTAATGCAGCCTCACATGCTCAAAAATAAAATTTGAAAACTCTTTTTATCATTTTTCAATAGAAACAGTATATCAGAAATTCCAGAGTTTGGAAAACCAATTTGGACAGTAATAGCTCAGGACTGATATCAAAATAGCATGTCAATATCATTGAAACAATAACAACGATCCTCGTGGGATCCCAATAACTGGCTCATAGCCCAAAGATATCCACAACCATCCAAGTAGGAGGTTCACCGACTCAATAATAGCCAACAACACAGTATAGTATCAACAGGTCGGACTAAGCCATAGTCCCCAATTGTAAGGCCCCGTAAAAATTTTGTGCATAAAACCTAGTAGCTGTGGTGTCATGGTCCGAATAATGTGTTAGGAATGCGTGGTTCGGACCCTTGGTAGTGATTTAAGTTTCAAAAATGTAGAGAATTAATTTTTCCGAAAAGTGTCCAATATGCGGTCAAGAATGCGATCGCAAACTTGACATGTGTCACGACCCTAGTTCACCAATTGTGAACATGTCGTGATGGCACCCAGTCCCCACGACTAGGTAAGCCTAACACGTTGCGGAATCTATAAATTATAATTACTTAAATAAGAAACAGCGGAAAATAACATAAAAGATATGTAATCCGTGCCACTTGGCACATACATCCGTCACACAATAAATAAACACTACCAAGATCCGAAACCCCACGGTAACACAGACTAAAAGGGAAATACAACCGTGGCTCTATGTGTAAAGAGTATCTAACAACGAAATGAAGAAAAATGTCAACTAGTAATACTAGAATAGAAGGGAAGCCTCCGGATCCGCGGACGTAGCGGATCATACCTCGAAGTCTCCCAGAAAGCTGCAGAATCACCTAGTACGAGCCTGCTCTGATGTACCTGGATCTGCACAACAAAAGTGTGCAGAAGAGTAGCATGAGTACACCACGGTGGTACTCAGTAAGTGCCAAGCCTAACCTCGATGGAGTAGTGACGAGGAAGGTCAGGGCCCTACCGAGAAACAATAATAATATGATGATAACAAAATAAACAGTTTAACATATAACAACAAAATTTCCAAAATAACAATATTTACCGAAACCTGTCTACAACCAAGCTAATAACAAATAACCAACTCAAATAAACAAATCCAGGATCCGCGGGAATTGAACCCACGGTCCCATTCTCGCACCCTCGGGTCTCCGGAATCGAACCCGCGACCCATGTCTCAATAATATCATAATAACTCGGGATCTCCGGAATCGAACCCGCTAGTCCCTACCAATAACTCGTGATCTCGGAATCGAACCCGTAGTCCCTACCAATAACTCGTGATCTCGGGAATCGAACCCGTAGTCCCTACCAATAACTCGGGATCTCGGGAATCGAACCCGTAGTCCCTACCAATAACTCAGGGATCTCGGGAATCGAACCCGTAGTCCCTACCAATAACTCGGGATCTCGGGAATCGAACCCGTAGTCCCTACCAATAACTCGTGATCTCGGGAATCGAACCCGTAGTCCCTACCAATAACTCGGGATCTCGGAATCGAACCCGTAGTCCCTACCAATATCACGTCGGTCTCCGGGAATCGAACCCACAGCCCCGGGTCTCCGGGAATCGAACCCGCAGTCCACAAGCACAACCAATTAAGGAATCCACAGAGTGAATAATTATGCTTTTATAACTTCACCAAAAAATAGTGCCAATAATTAACAAGGAATTCAAATAAGGCAGTTAGGCAACTAAACAGTTAAGTGCTACCTAATCATGCTCTTCTAACCACTACCGGGTAAAATATCAAATTAACAACCAAAGACAGGGATATCGCTCATCGAACATTTCTGAATAAAATACGTGTTCATCAACCAGCGCATGTACACGCCCGTCACCTCGCGTACAAGGCTTTTAAACTATCACATAATATCCTAGGGGTGAAAATTCCCCCACACGAGGTTAGACAAGCCACTTACCTCAATTCCGGTACAAAACCGCTAAGAAATAACCTTCTTGCCGCGAATGTCGGCCTCCACAAGTGTAGTATCTGATAAAAATCAATAGAATCACATCAAAATAGGCCAATTGGGTATTACCCAATCAAAATAACTCAAAATGCACCAAAACTCACAAGTTGTCAAAACCCGACTTTCGGTACGCTTATCGAAAAATCACGAAAATTATATTTTCGGGTTCCTTATCTCAATACGAGTCTAGGCATATAAAATTTACCAAAATCGGACTCCATTTGCTCACTCAAATCAGAGATTTTCTAAAGTTCAAGACTAGGGCTAAATCCTCCATAATTACCCCAAATTCCTCCATTTTCATGATATAATTGCATAATATTACCAATACTAATCATAATATGAGTTCATAGTTGATTACCTGATGATTTTCCTTGATTTCCTCCTCAAAATCGCCCAAAATCGCCCTTAAGCCGAGACCCCCAAATGTTAAAATGTTCTGAAATTTTTCTAACTTCTGATACACTTACTTACAGCGATTTTCGCTTCTGCGGAACATTTTCCGCTTCTACGCTCCCGTATCCGCGACCAAAGGGTCGCTTCGGCGGTTCCAGGCCTAGCCGGCCATTTCCGCTTCTGCGAATAAAGGGCCGCTTCGGCGGACCCGCTTCTGCGAAGAAGCTTACGCTTCTGCGGACAAATCCGCCTCTGCGCATCACTGACCGCTTCTGCGGTCTCGCCCAAGCGGAAAAACGTCCGCTTCTGCGGACCATGCCCAATTTCTCTCGTCCGCTTCTGCGATCCCAGACTCGCACCAGCGACCCCGCTTCAGCGGAAATTCTTCCGCTTCTGCGGAACCACCCGCTCCTGCGCACCTCGTCCGCTTCTGCGGACTCGCTCCTGCGTCCAAAATTCCGCAGGAGCGGAAACAACAGAAGCAGGATCCCAACCTGCAATTTTTCCACAATTTTCTCCCGTTTAACCATCCGAAAATACCCCGAGGCCCTCCGGACCTCATCCAAACATACCAACACATCTTAATACCTCATTCGAACTTGCTCCAATCCTCAAAACACGTCTAACAACATCAAAACCCATAATTCGCATCGAATTCAAGCCTAAATTTCTTAAAACTTTCCGAATTGCACATTCGATCAAAAACCCGTCCAAACGACGTCCGAATGACCTCAAAATTTGCGGACATATCCAAAATCACATAACGAAGCTACAGAAATTGTCGGAATTCCATTCCGACCCCCGGATCAAAATCTCACCTATCGATCGGATTCGCCAAAATTTCAACCTTCGGCATTTCAAGCCTAATTGAGCTACGGACCTCCAAAATACGTCCCGAACGCGCTCCTAACCCCAAAATCACCTAACGGAGCTAATGGAACCATCGGATTTCCGTTCCGAGATCGTCTTAACACTGTTCCGGCTACGAACCGTTTTCTAGTTTCAAAGCTCTTATTTAGGGACTAATTGTCCCAAAATGCTCAAATTTTTGGAACCAACTCTCCCGGCAACCCACAATAGCAGAAATGAACTTAGGGGAACAGTTAAATTAGGGATTGGGGCGTAATTTTCTAAAACGACCGGTCGGGTCGTTACATCTTCCCACACTTAAAGATTCGTTCGTCCTCGAACGAGCATAGAAAACATACCCGGAGTAGTGAAAAGATGAGGGTACTGGCTGCGCATATCCTGCTCGGTCTCCCAAGTCGCCTCCTCGACCGGCTGGCCCCGCCACTGAACCTTTACCGAAGCGATGTTCTTTGACCTTAGCTTCCTGACTTGCCTGTCTAGAATGGCTACTGGCTCCTCAACATAAGAAAGATCCTTGTCTAGCTGAACAGATGTGAAATCCAACACGTGCGACGGGTCACCATGGTATCTCCGGAGCATGGAGACATGAAATACGGGGTGAACGCCGGCTAGGCTGGGAGGTAAGGCCAACTCATAAGCAACCTCTCCAACACGCCTCAAAATCTCAAAAGGGCCAATAAATCTAGGACTCAGCTTCCCTTTCTTCCCAAACCTCATAACGCCCTTCATGGGCGAGACTCGAAGCAGAACCCGCTCACCAACCATAAAAGCCACATCGCGAACCTTCTTGTCCGCACAACTCTTCTGTCTAGACTGGGCCGCACGAAGTCTGTCCTGAATCACCTTGACCTTGTCCATAGCCTCCTGAACCATATCAGTACCTAGCAACCTGGCCTCGCCCGGCTCAAACCAACCCACAGGAGACCTGCACCTCCTACCATATAGGGCCTCATACGGTGCCATCCGAATACTAGACTGATAGCTGTTGTTATAAGCAAACTCCGCCAGTGGCAAAAAGTGATCCCATGAACCTCCAAACTCAATCACACACGCACGGAGCATATCCTCCAAAATCTGAATAGTGCACTCGGACTGCCCATCAGTCTGGGGGTGAAATGCTGTGCTCAGCTCCACCCGAGTACCTAACTCCTGCTGTACAGCTCTCCATAACCGTGAAGTGAACTGAGTGCCTCTATCTGAAATGATGGAAACTGGAATACCATGCAGCCGAACTATCTCCTTGATATAGATCTCCGCCACTCGCTCCGATGAATAAGTAGTGCTCACCGGTATAAAATGGGCGGACTTGGTCAGCCGATCCACAATAACCCAAATGGAATCAAACTTCCTAACAGTCCGTGGAAGCCCGGATACAAAGTCCATGGTGATGCGCTCCCATTTCCACTCTGGAATCTCAATCTGCTGCATCAATCCACCCGGACGCTGATGCTCATACTTCACCTGCTGGCAGTTGAGGCATCTAGAAACATAATCAACTATATCCCTCTTCATCCGCCTCCACCAGTAATGCTGTTTCAAGTCCTGATACATCTTCGCGGCACCCGGATGGATGGAATACCGCGAACTATGGGCCTCTGCTAGAATCAGCTCTCGAAGATCATCTACATTGGGCACACAGATACGCCCCTGCATCCTCATAACTCCATCATCCCCGATGGTAACATCTCGAGCATCACCACGCCGAACTCTATCCCGAAGGACAAGCAAATGAGGGTCGTCGAACTGACGCTCCCTGATGCGGTCAAATAGAGAAGACCGAGAAACCACACAAGCTAAAACCCGGCTGGGCTCCGAAAGATCCAGTCTAACAAACTGCCTGGCCAAAGCCTGAACATCCATCGCCATAGGCCTCTCCGAAGCCGGTAGATATGCTAAACTCCCCAAACTCTCTGCCCGACGACTCAAGGCATCGCAACTACATTAGCCTTGCCCGGATGATAGAGAATAGTAATATCATAGTCCTTCGATAGCTCCAACCATCTCCTCTAATGCATATTCAGGTCCTTCTGCTTAAGCAAATGCTGCAAGCTCCGGTGATCAGTGTAGATTTCACAAGGAACCCCATACAAGTAATGACGCCAAATCTTCAAGGTGTGAACAATGGAAGCTAGCTCCAGATCATGAACATGATAGTTCTTCTCATGTACCTTCAGCTGTCTCGACGCGTAGGCAATCACCCTACCGTCCTGCATCAATACCGCGCCGAGTCCAACTCGTGAGGCATCACAATATACGGTATAGGACCCCGTACCCGTAGGCAACATCAATATAGGGGCCGAAGTCAAAGCTGTCTTGAGCTTCTGAAAGCTCGCCTCACACTCGTCTGTCCACTGAAAAGGGGCACCCTTTTGGGTCAATCTGGTCATAGGTACTGCAATCGAAGAGAACCCCTCTACAAAACGACGGTAATAGCCCGCCAAACCAAGGAAACTGCGAATCTCAGTAGCGGAGGAGGGTCTGGGCCAACTCCGCACGGCCTCCACCTTCCTCGGATCTACTCGAATACCATCACTCGACACCACGTGGCCCAAAAATGCCACAGAACTCAACCAAAATTCACATTTAGAGAACTTGGCATAAAGCTGCTTCTCCCTCAGGATCTGAAGCACTATCCTCAAATGCTGCTCGTGCTCTTCCCGGCTCCGAGAATATACTAGAATATCATCAATGAAGACAATCACGAACGAGTCCAGATAAGGCCTGAACACACTGTGCATCAAATGCATAAATGCTGCCGGGGCATTAGTCAACCCAAAAGACATCACGAGGAACTCATAGTGACCATACCGGGTCCTGAAGGCAGTCTTCGGGATATCTGGCTCCCGAATCTTCAGCTGGTGATACCCACAGCGCAAATCAATCTTAGAAAACACCTGTGCACCCTGTAGCTGGTCAAATAAATCATCAATACGGGGCAAAGGATACCGGTTCTTCACTGTAACCTTGTTCAGCTGACGATAGTCAATACACATACGCATAGAACCGTCCTTTTTCTTCACAAACAACACAGGAGCACCCCAAGGCGAAACACTGGGTCGAATAAAACCCTTGCCCAATAACTCCTGTAACTGATCCTTCAACTCCTTTAATTCATGAGGAGCCATACGGTACGGTGGAATAGAAATGGGCTGAGTGCCCGGCAACAAGTCAATAGCAAAGTCAATATCTCTGTCAGGCGGCATGCCCGGAAGATCAGCTGGAAATACATCAGCAAAGTCACGTACCACATGAACAGAATCAATAGAGGGAGTGTCAACACTGACGTCCCGCACATAGGCTAGATAAGCAGCACACCCCTTCTCAACCATACGCTGAGCTCTGAGAAAAGAAATAACACGGCTAGGGGTGTGATCTATAGTACCACTCCACTCAATACGTGGAATGCCTGGCATAGCCAGCCGTCACGGTCTTGGCGTGACAATCAAGAATAGCATAATGGGGCGACAACCAGTCCATGCCCAGAATAATATCAAAATCGACCATCCCGAGCAACAATAGATCCGCTCTGGTCTCAAAATCACAAATGGTAACCAAACACGACCGATATACGCGGTCCACAGCCAAAGAATCACCCACCGGAGTGGAAACATAAACGGGGGCACTCAAAGAAATCCCGAGGCACACCCATATGAGAAGCAAAGTAAGAAGACACATATGAAAAAGTGGAACCAGTGTCGAATAGAACCGATGCCTCCCCGTGGCTAACCGGATGCAACAGCCGCGGCGCGATCGGGAATAGCATAGAATCCGGCTCGTCCCCCTCTCGAGGGCGGCCTCAGAACCCCGACCCCCGCCCCGGCCGGCCGGGCAGGTGGAATAGCAGCCGGAGCCGGAATGATAGCCTGCTGACCCCGAGAGCCACGCCGATGCCGCGAAGACTGGTGAGGTGCCCCCTCCTACGCCTGGGGCACTCCCTAACCAGGATGGCGAGTATCCCCGCACCCAAAGCAAGCTCCGGGAGGACACGGTGACCGTGACCGACCGACCTCTCCCCCACTAGCCCGACCTCTCGGAAGGACCCCGCGCAGGAGGTGCACCGGAAACCCGGGGAGCATAATAAGGCTCCCGAGGTGCCGGAAGACCCGGAGTACTACCCGCTCGCGGCAATGCCGAGTGAACTCGGTCGACCGAATAACCCCCGCCAAAACGACCGCCGACGAAGTGCGGGCACCACAGAAATGGCCCGACTCACGAGACCTCTCGGCCTCTCTATCTCCCCCGCTCTCTGGGAGCATACCCTCGATCCTCCCGGCAATGCTAACTGCCCTGCCGATAAGATATATCCGTCTCCAACTCTCTCGCCACGCTGGATCGGATAGGCGGAATCGGGCCCTCAATAAATCTCCGTACTCTCTCCCGAACCGTGGCTACCAAGGCCGGCGCATGCCTGGCCAGACGGGTGAAACTGATGGCATACTCCGATACTGACATGGAGCCCCGTCGCAACCGCTCAAACTCCGAGCGCCAAGAATCCCTAAGGCTCTGTGGAACAAACTCCCTCAAAAACAGATCTGAAAACTGCATCCAGGTTAATGAAGCATACTCCTCCGGACTATCCAACTCATACGTGCGCCATCAATCATAAGCGGCCCCACGCGAAACCGAAAAGCAGCGAAGGAAACCCCGCCGGTCTCCACAATCCCCATAGTACGAAGGATACGATGACACTCTTCCGAAAACCCAATGCATCATCCGAAGCCAGGGCCACTAAACACCGGAGGATCATATTTTCGAACCTCTCTAATCTACGCCGCTCGTCCTCGCAGGCAGCTCGGTCCACCTCCCCGGTTGTGCTCGGGGCGGCGGAGGCATAACCAAAACATCCGGAACATGTCCCACCGGCACACGCCGCTCCGGTGTAACCGGCTACGGGAGTCCGGGCCCCTCCCTCGGCCCGAGATGTAGCCGCAACAAGAGGAAGCAATCCCGCCTGGGCCAAAGTAGTATACATGCTCGCGAACCGAGCCGTGGTCTCCTCGTAGTCGCCGAGTAGCAGCGACCGTAGTCGGTGTACCGGTGCCTCGCGCTCCAACCTCGGTCTACCGGTGGCACCTCGCCGGCGGCGCGCGATGGTGCCGTGGCCGCACCTCGGGCGCGTCCTCGTCCTCTACCTCGGCCCCGGCCTCGAACGGCGGCAACAGGGGGCGCGGGTACCCGATCATCGCGGTTAGCTCGTGTCCTCACCATCTGTGAGAGAATAGAAAGCAGATAGTTTAGATTTTTGATGCCAAAAATGTCGCACGACAAGGAATCCAAAAGAAATGAAGAATTTCCTAAACAGTTACATAGCCCCTCGTAGATAAATACAGACGTCTCCGTATCGATCAGCGAGACTCTAAGTAACCGGTCTGTGTCCCGTGACTCCTATGAACCTAGAGCTCTGGATACCAACTTGTCACGACCCTAGTTCACCAATTGTGAACATGTCGTGATGGCACCCAGTCCCCACGACTAGGTAAGCCTAACACGTTGCGGAATCTATAAATTATAATTACTTAAATAAGAAACAGTGGAAAATAACATAAAAGATATGTAATCCGTGCCACTTGGCACATACATCCGTCACACAATAAATAAACACTACCAAGATCCGGAACCCCACGGTAACACAGACTAAAAGGGAAATACAACTGTGGCTCTATGTGTAAAGAGTATCTAACAACGAAATGAAGAAAAATGTCAACTAGTAATACTAGAATAGAAGGGAAGCCTCCGGATCCGCGGACGTAGCAGATTCATACCTCGAGTCTCTGGAAAAATGCTCCTAGGTCACCGGTAATGCGTCTGATCAGATGGACCTGGATCCGCACAACAAAAATGTGCAAAAGAGTAGCATGAGTACACCACGGTGGTACTCAGTAAGTGCCAAGCCTAACCTCGATGGAGTAGTGACAAGGAAGGTCAGGGCCCTACCGAGAATAATAAAAATAATGATAATAATATCAAACACTGCAAAGATAGGAGTAAGTCTGACATAACAGCAAACGAGATAAGACTACAATTCGTCTACAACTTAAGCTAACAATGAGAAATCAACACAACAAGTACAAATCAATAATCTAAGATCTCCGGGAACTGAACCCGCAGTCCATTTATACTCAGCAACTCATGATCTCCGAGAATTGAACCCGCAGTCCATATATCAGTATCACAGAATCTCCGAGAATTGAACCCATATTCCTTTATATCAGTATCAGAGGATCTCCGAAAATTAAACATGCAGTCCGTATATGAGATCACGAGATCTCCGGGAATTGAACCCGCAGTACGTATATCAGTATCATAGGATCTCCGAAAATTGAACCCGCAGTCCCTACCAATAACTCAGGATCTCGGGAATCGAACCCGTAGTCCCTACCAATAACTCAGGATCTCGGGAATCGAACCCGTAGTCCCTACCAATAACTCAGGATCTCGGGAATCGAACCCGTAGTCCCTACCAATATCACGTCGGGTCTCTGGGAATCGAACCCACAGCCCTGGGTCTCCGGGAATCGAACCCGCAGTCCACAAGCACAACCAATTAAGGAATCCACAGAGTGAATAATTATGCTTTTATAACTTCACCGAAAAATAGTGCCAATAATTAACAAGGAATTCAAATAAGGCGGTTAGGCAACTAAACAGTTAAGTGCTACCTAATCATGCTCTTCTAACCACTACCGGGTAAAATATCAAATTAACAACCAAAGACAGGGATATCGCTCATCGAACATTTCTGAATAAAATACGTGTTCATCAACCAGCGCATGTACACGCCCGTCACCTCGCGTACAAGGCTTTTAAACTATCACATAATATCCTAGGGGTGAAAATTCCCCCACACGAGGTTAGACAAGCCACTTACCTCAATTCCGGTACAAAACCGCTAAGAAATAACCTTCTTGCCGCGAATGTCGGCCTCCACAAGTGTAGTATCTGATAAAAATCAATAGAATCACATCAAAATAGGCCAATTGGGTATTACCCAATCAAAATAACTCAAAATGCACCAAAACTCACAAGTTGTCAAAACCCGACTTTCGGTACGCTTATCGAAAAATCACGAAAATTATATTTTCGGGTTCCTTATCTCAATACGAGTCTAGGCATATAAAATTTACCAAAATCGGACTCCATTTGCTCACTCAAATCAGAGATTTTCTAAAGTTCAAGACTAGGGCTAAATCCTCCATAATTACCCCAAATTCCTCCATTTTCATGATATAATTGCATAATATTACCAATACTAATCATAATATGAGTTCATAGTTGATTACCTGATGATTTCCCTTGATTTCCTCCTCAAAATCGCCCAAAATCGCCCTTAAGCCGAGACCCCCAAATGTTAAAATGTTCTGAAATTTTTCTAACTTCTGATACACTTACTTACAGCGATTTTCGCTTCTGCGGAACATTTTCCGCTTCTACGCTCCCGTATCCGCGACCAAAGGGTCGCTTCTGCGGTTCCAGGCCTAGCCGGCCATTTCCGCTTCTGCGAACAAGAGGGCCGCTTAAGCGGCTCCGCTTCTGCGAAGAAGCATCCGCTTCTGCGGACAACTCCGCCCCTGCGCATAACTGACCGCTTCTGCGGTCTCGCCCAAGCGGATAAACGTCCGCTTCTGCGGACCATGCCCAGGTTCTCTCGTCCGCTTCTGCGATCCTAGACTCGCACCAGCGACCCCGCTTCAGCGGAAATTCTTCCGCTTCTGCGGAACCACCCGCTCCTGCGCACCTCGTCCACTTCTGCGGACACGCTCCTGCGTCCAAAATTCCGCAGGAGCGGAAACAACAGAAGCAGGATCCCAACCTGCAATTTTTCCACAATTTTCTCCCGTTTAACCATCCGAAAATACCCCGAGGCCCTCCGGACCTCATCCAAACATACCAACACATCTTAATACCTCATTCGAACTTGCTCCAATCCTCAAAACACGTCTAACAACATCAAAACCCATAATTCGCATCGAATTCAAGCCTAAATTTCTTAAAACTTTCCGAATTGCACATTCGATCAAAAACCCGTCCAAACGACGTCCGAATGACCTGAAAATTTGCGGACATATCCAAAATCACATAACGAAGCTACAGAAATTGTCGGAATTCCATTCCGACCCCCGGATCAAAATCTCACCTATCGATCGGATTCGCTAAAATTTCAACCTTCGGCATTTCAAGCCTAATTGAGCTACGGACCTCCAAAATACGTCCCGAACGCGCTCCTAACCCCGAAATCACCTAACGGAGCTAATGGAACCATCGGATTTCCGTTCCGAGATCGTCTTAACACTGTTCCGGCTACGGACCGTTTTCTAGTTTCAAAGCTCTTATTTAGGGACTAAGTGTCCCAAAATGCTCAAATTTTTGGAACCAACTCTCCCGGCAACCCACAATAGCAGAAATGAACTTAGGGGAACGGTTAAATTAGGGATTGGGGCGTAATTTTCTAAAACGACCGGTCGGGTCGTTACAACATGCGGACCGCATTCTTGCCGCAAAACGTTCCAGAGAGTTTCTCAAAAATCGTGCTGAAGTGCGGTCGATATGCGATCGCATGTCAAATCCGCGGTGCACTTTGCGACCGCAGATCGAGCATGCGGACCGCATTCTGGCCGCATTCTGTAGCAGAACCTGCGTAATTTTGAGGCCATTTTGCGGTCACTCTGCGGACCGCATGTTGATTCTGCGGTCGCATAGTGCACCGCATAATTGACCCCGGCCCAGATTTTTGTAACATTTTGACCCGATCTCTTCTTTAATATAACACACTTCTTCTTCATTTTATCATATCATCTTACCAAAATTAGAGAGAGAAGAGAGGGTTTTTAGAGAGAGAAATCTTTCATCTTCAAAGATTGTTCCAACCATCTTAATTCCAAGGGATCTTAGGGCAAGGATTCAACTTCCCCAATCTTTTCAAGGTAAAAACCCTAACTATTTTCTTTGATTTTTCAGTTTTAATTGGGTAAAGAGAGGTTTTGCATATAATAGCTTTTAAAAATAGAATTTTTACACTCATGCATGATTATTGAACTTGATTTTTAGTAAAAGAAGTGAGTAGAAGTAAGAGTCTTCAAGAACAAGGTTGGCAAGAGTAAGATAGCGTGGGTAAGCATAAAGTAGGAAGTTAACGGAAGAAAACTCATCACCAGGTATGTATGGCTAATTTTGATTCTTGTAAAATCGCCCAAATGTGTGCGAATTGTTTTGGCATGTGTCAAATTGAGAAATTTTACGTAATTCTTTGATTTCCTTGTCGAGCATTTGATTGATGTTGAACTACGTGTGGTGTGGTATGAAATATGAATTGAAAGATAAAAAGGTAATCGAGATTGGTAAAGAATTGGGAACAACCATTGTGATGGCATATTTGGCTTATTGTGGAAGGAATTTGAAACACCTTAATTGTGGTAAATT
Source organism: Nicotiana noctiflora (assembly GCA_032618575.1). Taxonomy (NCBI): domain Eukaryota; kingdom Viridiplantae; phylum Streptophyta; class Magnoliopsida; order Solanales; family Solanaceae; genus Nicotiana; species Nicotiana noctiflora. Next base: position 114,149 of record JASVEL010000840.1, on the reverse strand, counting down.
GTTGAACATGATTATGTGGGCATTTTCGATTTTGGAATACTTGTAACTTGGTTTTGATATTGGCTTGAGAAGAAATTGAGAACATGAACCAATGTGTAAGTTGCTTATTTGAACTTGTTGAAATTGTGTGTAGTACCTTATCTGCTGTTTGAAATTGTTGTGTTTTCAACTGTAAGGCGGGGTCGTGTTGCGCGCCGCAACGTGGGGAAATAAGGTGTGGGTTGGGGTGATAAGGGTGGCCGAGGTAATAAGGGTGGTCGGGGGCAATAAGGATGGAAAGCGATCGAAATCGCTATTGAAAATTGATACAAAAATCAATAATGTGAAATTGTGAAAGGAGACAGCAGGAGAGTTTGCAACCTGTGGGGCACTGATTGCCCCTTTGTTTGACTACTTGTGCTTTACGTGATTGATTGGTTATTGTTAAATTGGTTGATCATAGAAAGTGCTTTGTGTGAGAATTATTTGAAATGAGGAAAATGTGGAAACATGGTTGGCTGGCTTAATTAATTGTTGATGTAATTTAATGGCTTGAGTTTACTTGGGACAAAGTTTGTCCATACATACCAGTACAATTCAAGTGTACTCACGTCCCTTTTGCCGGGGGCGCTACATTCGTGTCATGATTGTAGGTGGATCAGTAGCAGGCACTTCAGCTCATCGGCAGTAGTATCTTTCATCCTCCACTGCCCATTTTGGTGAGCCCCTTTCTTCCTCGGGGCCTTGTGTGGTTCATGCCACTCGGTTTAGATTTCATTTTGGTTTTGTAAGGTATAGCCGGAGCCTTGTTACCGGCAAGTATTGTATTTTCCTTTTTGTATCCTAGAGGCTCCATAGACATGTAAACTGTGGGATTGTGGCCTATGTATATGTATGGGGCGTTGTAAATATAAATTATGAACTTGTTAGTGAATCAATCACATGGTTATATTTATGCATTACGAAATCAGTCATTATTGGTAAAATATTTGGTTAATGAGAAACAATCAACACATGGTTAACTCGTGGGAATGAAAGGCACCCAGGTCCGCTTGACTGGGGCAACCCGGTCAGGCGCCGGTCATGTCCCTCGATTTGGGGCGTGACAAACTTGGTATCAGAGCCTATGGTTTTTTTTAAAGTGTCCTAAGATGTCTCGGAGCCGTGTCTAGTAGTGCCCTTCTTATAGGTGTGTTGTCGACCACATCATATAAGTAGGGGCTACACGGGCATTTAGGAATTTACCTACTTCTTTGATAATCTATATCGTGCGGTAAAGTGCAATGTGGAGATATCTATGTCTAATTCGTGCCTTGTTCCCAAATTTTCAGAATATGGCACCTAAGAAGAAGGCTAGACTCGGCCTTAGGGCCAATGCCGACCCAAGTGCAGTTGTTAATCATGTACCCGATGCCGTGGGAGAGAATGACCCACCAGTCCCGAATTTGCCTGGCCCATCTGTTCAAAACCCAAGTATCCCTATTCCAGCTGCGGCAGAGGATGCCACCATTCCTCCTGCCAGTGTTCCTGACTCAGATACAGTTCCCGCTTCGGGTTTCGGTATCTCTAATGAAGATCTTAGGGGAGCCATTCATATGTTAACTCAGTTAGTAGCCGCCCAGGCCCAGAGATCCCATGATGCCCCTGCATCCTCCAGCGGACAGGGAGATTCCTTTGGCTCCAGAGTCCACCAGTTCTTGTGATTGGCCCCTCCAGAATTTTCAGGTACCGATCCAGAGGCTGACCCACAGGAATTCCTTGATGAGATATACAAGACCCTCGAGTGATGAAGGCTACAGATATAGAGGGGGTAGAGTTGGCCTCTTACAGGCTGAAGGGAGCGGCACGTTCATGGTTCGAAATATGGGAGGATTCCCGTGAGGAAGGGAGCCCTCCGGCCAGATGGAATGAGTTCGTGGATGCATTTATGGACCACTTCTTGCCTACCGAGGTGATGGCAGCCCGCGCCACGGAGTTCGAGGTCCTCAAGCAAGGCAGTATGAGTGTTTGGGAGTATCACATGGAGTTCGTAAGGTTGTCCAAGTATGCTCCTCATTTAGTGTCGACCATGGATGCCCGGGTTCGACGGTTTGTTCAGGGCCTTAGCCCTTTGGTAGTGAATGAGGCCGCCACAGCAGCTTTGCACTCAGACATGAACTATGGGAGTCTCCTTCCACTGCCCGTTTTGGTGCGCCCCTTTCTTCCTCGGGGCCTTGTGTGGTTCATGCCACTCGGTTTAGATTTCATTTTGGTTTTGTAAGGTATAGCCGGAGCCTTGTTACCGGCAAGTATTGTATTTCCTTTTTGTATCCTAGAGGCTCCATAGACATGTAAACTGTGGGATTGTGGCCTATGTATATGTATGGGGCGTTGTAAATATAAATTATGAACTTGTTAGTGAATCAATCACATGGTTATATTTATGCATTACGAAATCAGTCATTATTGGTAAAATATTTGGTTAATGAGAAACAATCAACACAGGGTTAACTCGTGGGAATGAAAGGCACCCAGGTCCGCTTGACTGGGGCAACCCGGTCAGGCGCCGGTCATGTCCCTCGATTTGGGGCATGACACCAATCACATTCGAACCCGCACTCACAGGAGAGTACGTGTCTCGAACTCGCTGGTCATCACCCACACCCATTACTCACCTCGACTCGGCTCGAAGACTAGTCCGCAATGCCCTAGCCACGAGAATCGACCTCCACGGGTGTAGAATATGATCAAAATCAATAGAAATGCATCAAAATAGGTTATAGGGACATTACCCAATCGAAACAACTCGAATTACACAAAAACCCACAAAGTTGCCAAAACCCGACTTTCGGTATGCTTCTCAAAAAATTATAAAACTCACATTTTCGGAATCCTCATCTCGCCACGAGTCCGTACATATAAAATTTACCAAAATCGAAGTTCAAATGTACCCTCAAATCTTTAATTTTCGTTTTTTAAAAAATTTACAAATTTTCTCCAATTTCTTCCATTTGATTCACTAATACTTGATGAAAATAACCATGGAATCATTAAATGAAATAATGTTTGGATGTAGAATACTTACCCCCTTGTTGAGACGAGAACAATGCCGCGAAAATCACCTCAATCGGAGCTCTAGAACTCAAGATGTGGCTAAAATGACAAATTTTATTTTTTCCGATTACTGTTCATGCGTCCAGCACTATTCACACGTGCGGGACACTGTTCATGCATGCCTGGTACTGTTCACGCTCCTAAAAAATTCACACCTATCCAAAATAATTGCAACAACTTTTATTTTCACTAAAATAGCTTTAACTCCGTCATATGAACTCGAAATTTGACGAGTTTTTTTCTTATGGCTCCGTAAATTCTCGAAGTCTCGTAATCAAATTTGGATCTCTAGAACTAAAAATAGACATTTGGATCATTACATTTATGCTCAAAAAGATAAAAATCTTCCAAAATTGACCCGTTGGGCATCCGAAACACAATCGAGACCCTCGGGACCACAACCAAAAATAAAAACTCAACCTAATACTTCATTCAAACTTGCTCGAATCATAAAAACGCTACCTTAAACATCAAAAATCACCAAAATCCTAGAATTCCATTCAAACTTAAACTTAAACTTTCAAAATTCACATTCGATCAAAAACTCGACCAAACGATGTCCGAATGACCTGAAAATTTGCAGACATATTCAAAATCACCTAATGAAGCTACTGCAACTGTCCGAATTCCATTCCGACTCCCGGATCAAAATATCACCTATCGATCGGATTCCGCCAAAATTCCAACTTCGCCAAAATAGGCTAACTTCTTCACCGGACCTCCAAAATTACTTCCGATTGTGCTCCTAAGTCTTAAATCATCCCCCGAAACTAACCGAATCATCGGAATTCAGTTCTGATCCCTCTAACTCATAAGTCAACATTGGGTTGACTTTTTCAACTTAAGCTTTCCTTAAAAAGATTAATTGTCTCATTTCCTACCAAAATCGATCCGAATTGACTCAAATTTTGCACACAAGTCACATTCGATATTACGAACTTGCACCAACTTTCGGAATCACGTTCCGACCCTTATATCAAAATTTTCACTTCTGGTCGAATTTTCTCATAAACCTTCAAATTCCTATATTTAGCCAAATGACTTCAAAATGACCTCCGGACATCCGAATTCACTTACGATTGCGTTCCCAACTCCAGAATCACCATACGGATCTATTCCCAGACTCGGAATCCCAAACGGACATCTATAACTCTAAAATGCTTTCCAACCCAAATTTATGAAATTTTTGTGAAATACTAACTTCCACCATATATGCTGAAATGCTCACGGTTTTTCAAAAACCAAATCCAGACGTACGCCCAAGTTCAAAATCATCATACGAGCATGCTGGAACTTTCGGATCCCAATTCCGAGTTCATTTTCTCAATATTCCAATCCTAGTTCATTTCTTTAACTTTAAGCTTTCAAAATGAGAATTTCCATTTAGATTTGACTCCAAACTTCCTGAATTTTAATTTTGACCATACGCACAAGTCAATATACCTGAGATGAAGCTGTTCATGGCCTCAATCTACTGAATGACGCGTCAGATCTCAAAACGACCGGTCGAGTCGTTACAGATTCTTAATCGGGTCATGTGGCAATTTTTGACTAGAACAAAAAATAAAATTATTTCAACTCATTTACATTATCCGACCCATTTATAAAAATGGGTTGTATCTACCACACTCATTCCCACTAATCTAATCTCTCCCTTTCTTCTTCTCCAATTGGGATACTGCACATAAACAATAATATATTAATTAAAGAACAGATAAAATCTAAAATCAAATAACCTGAAATTCAAACCAGATTATGAAATTTCTCCAATTAAACTTAGCATAAGTATTGAAACTCTTAAATTGAAAATAAATATATACATTTAGGCTGTTAAATAAGAAGACAAAGACTAAAACAAAATAAAAATGTGGAAAACAAATTAAGCCCAAATGCTAAAATTGTCTAAATATATCAATCAAATCTAGGATAAATATTGAAACTTTGAAAGGGACAAGTAATGGAAATCTTTAGATTGTTCATAAGAAGATAAAATAGCCACGAAATAACAGAAAAAATATAACTACATATAACTTATAAAACACACAAGAAAATTGAAACCAAGGTGCTAAAAAGCTTGAAATTATCACATTCTAGGATAAATATTGAATCTATTAAAGGTAAAAAAAAAATTAAAAATCGCCACGTCACTAAATGAAAGACTCATCCTTATCGTTTGCTAAATAGTTTATAAATACCCTCCGTCCATCTATCCGTTCAATACTACACACTCCATCACTTCTGCCGTTAGTCGCGAGGGTATTTTTGTTAATAGAATTTACTGTATTTTTTTGAACGGATAGGTAAACGGAGGGTATATATAAATCATTTAGCAAACGACAGGGATAATTTTGGCTCTTTTCCGTAAAATTATTGCCATCCCAACATTGATTAACAATATCCCCGATTGGGGATGCCTGAACCAGTAAGATTCCAATCTAAAGGGTTTAAGGAGTGGATTTAAAGATTTAGGAATAATTTCGATTAGGATAGGATTATGATCCGAATGGATTTTTGGTAGGTGTATAACAGTTGCCCTAGGAAAAATGCTTAGCCTTTCCATAATACGGGAACTATTAAATTTGTTATGGTTAGATAACGTGTATTTGCAACCTTTGAAACCTAAATCCATTAGCTTACAATAATTGATTTTGTTCCAAAGTTTTAATGCCCTTCTCCTATTGATAGGATTACCTCCTAGTTTATCTCTTGCCGATAGGATATTGTTTAAGTCACCACAAAGAAACCAAACACCCTTATAATTAGATGCTAGTAATATTATCCCACATGATATTTCTTTTTGAAATTTTGGTACTCGTATAAATATTTGTAAATAGCCAAGTTTGTTGGGAGGGGATAACCTCAAGGAGAGTATGAATTTCGTTATTCCGTTTAACAAAGTCGTTGACATGCACTAAATTTGTGTTCCACATGACTGTCATAACACTAGACTGTCCCTCAGCTGGACTTCTATCATGTCTGAAAATCCAAACTTATTCATCAAGCTACCATAGTTTGTCATTCTACTTTCCAGTATGGAGACCATGCAAGGCTGGTGAGTAGCAACTAGGTCATGGAAGTTCCTTCTAAACTCAGCATTATTCTTACCTCTAATATTCCAGATAATTCTGTTCTTAGCACGATTCATTGGTGGTGATTTGTGTGGATAGGGCCATTGGCCTAGGATGCTTGAGGGAATATTGGGTTCCTCCTTAGAGAAGGGACTAGGATCATTGCTAGTTTCCCTACAGTTGGGTCTTGGGGTGGCCTCACATCTATCGTGCATTTGTATAGTGAAGGTGGACAAGCTATAATAAACATCTTCGATCGTCGCCAAGGTCTTGCCTTCTGCATTAGAACAAAGGGTACCCAATAAGGGGACTACATTCTTCGTGTCTACCAAGAGGTCGCAGTCCATGGGGATAGAAATGGTACGAGAAGATCCCTCTATCCTTATCTCAACTCGAGTAAATCCCTTATTGTACCTCAGCACCTCTTCAAGGTAAATATTAGAATCAGTCTCATAATCGTCCTCGACAATACCTTGCGCCCTCTCCTCGACTGATAAAAAACACAAACCGCCCTCGAGGATGAAGGACATCTCACTAACACGACATCAAAAGCCTCGGATGATCCTGTAGTTCCATCTCTGCCATCGGGTAAACATGACCCTTTTGCAATCTCCACGGGCAAAGGCTCGGGTGGGATGGCGTCACTCTCCAACACGGCAGTGGTCGACTCATGGTCATTTGTCGATGAGTTCACTACCCGGGTAGTTAAGTCACCCACATCCACTATTCTCCTTTTGCGAGGAACCAAATCTCCGTCATTTAGCGATGACTCATCTATCAAATGCACTACTGGAGAAACTGAAAGCTCTTCCACGGAAGCCGCCGACAGTCAGCTAGAACTAGTCAGTGCTGGGAGTTGAGAAGCGGTCGACTGGGCAGGCCTATCCACAACCGCAATGAGAACGGAACCGCCGGTAGTGCTCGATTGGCGGAATGATGAAGTGGGGACCTTGCCCTTCTTGAGGTGCTTCGAAGTAACACCAACCAAAGAAAGTTAGGTCAACCATCCGCAATAAAAATAAAGGGGAAAATATGTGGTGACCCAAAGATCGAAACGACTGAAAACTCACTGACCGCCGAAGGCTTGAGGCCAAACTTATTGAAAAACTTTGGCCACTCGCAGATCCACAAAAACTAGCTGACCCAGTCATAGATATTCACGACCAACGAAGGGGGCTCTTTCTCAACTGAACACAAAAAAACATGCATAAAATGGAGGGACCACACTACTAGCAAAACAAGGAAAGTAAACGGCGGGGACTTACGAGCAAAATTTCTCTCTTTAGTAAAATCGTTAGCATTCCTCACCACGTCCTTGGTCTTGACATAAAAAACATTACACCGGTATTGACGATTAGTCTTATCGTCCATTTTCACCATCAAACTCTTGCCTCCACGATGATAGAGATATAACATCGTCCCTCTATGGAAACTGGAGGCATAGAGGTGCAACAAATGGCGGATAGAGATCCTGCGGTTGGCCAGTTCCACATACTTCGTCTACGTGAGAATGAGTTTATAAATATAATGGGAAAGCTGGGCTGGGCAGACGCCATAATAACGATAGAATTCCTCCACCAATGAAAGAAAAGAAAGAGAATAACCCACAAAGAATGAATACGCGTAGAATGCGTAGTATCCAGGGTGATGAATTTGTACCACATTGTCACCGATTGGGATAAGGTTGATATGATTTGGGATTTGAGTTTAGCCCTAAGTTCAACAAGGGCCTCCATATCCACCTCAAAGATAACGGGCTTAGGACCATCTTCAGGACACTTCGAGAAGTCAGACCTAACCTTCTTCGAGAGTGGAATTATCTCATCCATAATGGGGTAGCTCTCATTCTCTGCAACAATGTCTACCTCTTCATTGTGAGGGGACATATCCACCATCAACGGAACTGGATTATAAGTTCCTTAAGGTTAGAAGATATACTAGCCATCTTTTGTCACGAATGTAAGAGAGGATTGCAAATACGAAAAGGGTGATAATGGCAGAGATTGCTGAAAGAAAGGGAGAAATAAGGATGCAAGAGTATTGAGAAGAAGAGAGGAAAGCCTGAAGATTTGAATGCTTGAAAATGCAGCAAACCAAATGGGAGGTTCCCAGCCCTATTTATAAGAATACAAGCACCCTAATAGATGATGCAAGCATCGCCACATTAATTTCGAAATGGAAGGACCGCCAGAAATGACTTAACGTATCGGGAACATGCGCCATAATAACGCATGATGTAATGATGTCATTCCAAACTGACGTAACGGTAGGATGTGGCTCATGAAGCGCCACATCACCACCACGCTGTTTGAACGTTACTATTCGACCTGCACACCCAAATCTCTCAAGCTACAACTAGCGAAGTTCGCCCATCGAGGTCGCCCCAAAAAATAACCTTGATAGGCGTATGTACTAACTGTATGTGTCAAAATCTGACTAAGGAAACCCGGCACGAGGAGAAATTACTAAAATGCGATTAGGTCGGGGTTGAATAAATGATTAAAGAAGGTCATTGTCGAGCTGTTGGTTATGGCCGATGTCAAATATGTAAGTCAATGATAACGACTAGTTTTGTATAAAATATTTGAGAGAATATTCTATTCTTTGTGTCTGTACTTTAGGTCAGATTAAGGATATGTTACATATACATAGTAAGGTAGAGAGAAGGTGAAGGGTATGCAATATTCTATATGATAAGAACTCTCTTGAAAAGTTGACTATATAGTAAAATACAAACATTGTGTTTCCAAAGAGATTCGATTTGCTGTTTATTCCACATTTCACGCATCATATCCGAGAAAGTCTTATATATTCTCATATTCGTATGTTTTACATCATTTTCGGAGAAAGGAATTATCCACCTCATTTAATATTGGGCTAATCATTCTCTCTATTCATATTTGGTGTCATTTATTGTATTTATTGCTTACCATTATTCTCATCTCATTCATAACCGTGATTTAATACATATTGCATTAAATCTGTTCTAACATGGTCCCACACCACCCACTTAGACCCATTTTAGACCTAAAGTTATTATTTTTAACTAGGATTTATCCTTTATCCTTGTCTAATTGTTTAATCAAAGTTTTACACTTTTTGGTCAAACGAACATAAGTTAGACGCTTGAATTTAATTAAACAAATTTAATATGGTACAAACATTGAGTAGGTAAAAGCATAATTTTTTCGATATCAATTTAGCAGAGATAACTTATATATCAAGTATTCTTAACAAACTATATAAATTTATTATAACTTAATTAATGAATTTAGAATATATTCTAATTAACAATGATTAAGTGAAAGTAATTGTGAGCACGTGATTTTTGCCCTACATGAGAATCACTCCCAGAAAATTCAAAAATAAAATAGTTTTTATGTTGAGCATGATTTTTGTGATTTTTGTGTTATTTTTATCTTACGTTTGCACGTTTGTGTGTGCGTGTTTATTTATTTAAATTAGTAAGATACAAAATATATACATCGTGTTTTGCATTGTAGTTAAAGTTGTGTAGTTTAATTGATGTTTAATGTGCGAATTGGTATTCGAACATAATTAGTTTCTATAAATTAATTTGACTTTGTAATGTATTTTAGAATCTTGTGTTTCAATAAATTAGGAATTAATAAATAAATAAAAGAAAAGAAGAAAATTGAGAAGGAAAAGAAATGGAACTGGGCTACCCAAATATACCCAAAAATTTAGCCCAAATCGTCCCTACCCGGTCCAGCCCCGCCCCATCGCCCGAACCGGCCCACCATCTCTCTATTCTGAACCGTTGGATTCACATGATCCAACGGCTAAGATTAAACACCCCTTTTAATTACCCAAACCCCTCCCAAACCCTAACTCCCGTTCATTTCGCCTCTCTTCAGAGAGCAAATAAACTGCCGCCTCACACCACCACAAACCGCCGGCCGGAAATCGTCTCCGCCGGCGGCACCACCCCAAACCACCCCAAATTAATACCAAACAATCTCCCACACCCCCTCTACATGAATCCGGCGTCAGTTAGCTTCGAACATTACTCGAACGCTTCGAATATCCGTTCGAAGTTCATCGGAATTTGAAAATCCGTCCCAAACCACTTCAAAATCGCACCATAAACTCCCCACACCTCCCATATACCCCCACTAACCTTGGTTCGACTCGAATCTAGCCGGAGTTGGAAAAACCCCAAATCCCACTCACATGAACCCTAGAAATCCAAAACGGGTTCTTCGTTCGAAATTGTTAGGAGATTGAGGTATAGTGGACTTTAATCTAGGTGTTCTCAGCCGAGAACACCCAGATTAAGGCCCGCTTTGCTTCAATGATTCAAGGGTGAGTGATTCGCGATTCGTTCAAATTCCGGATTCATTGCTTCAAAGGTATTCTTTTTCCTTATTCTGGTCTCGTCTAAGTTCTATGTTGTATCCATTCATGTGATATTTTCCAGTTTTCCCATTTCTATTTAGCTTTCTGTTCTACACTTATGGACCTTTTATTTGGTCGATTCCTTCTGTGTTCAGTAGCTAAAATGAATCGTATATCCAGTTCGATTAAGGTCGTCAAGCATTTAATTCGTATTCGATTTGGTTCCTTGATTCTGCTTGAAGCATATCGAATCTGTAGGTCGCTCATTTGTTATCAATTGTGTATGTTGTCGTCGACTAATCAATGTGGTCGAGTAGTTTCGTAGGTCTTGTTTATTAGCATTGATTGAATAGCCGTTAGGAGTTAAATTGGTTGTTTGATTGATTGGTCATTATGAAATAGGAACTGAATTGGTTTGATTGTTTGAATTAAAATAGGACCGTGAATTGTACTCCTGGTAGTGTTCTGCAAAGCATTAAGCTGATAGGCCTGTTGTGAACTAAGTAAAGTAATAGCTTAATGAGGGCGGATGACTGTGTAAAACACTGGCAGTTGAGTAGGAATCACATGGGCACAATATCACTAAGGGAGGGCACGCCTGAATGTTAATGTCATGGCTGCCAGTGCACTGGTTGATTAAATAATGGTATAAGGCACTTGTTAGTGGGCTGGCAGAGCATGGGCTAGGCAGAGGGATGGGTCTGCCCAGGGGAATCTACTGGGCTGGCAGAGAAGAGTATGGGCAGGGTGGGTCTGCTGATTATTGTATTTTAGAGTTTCTGATTCTTTTGGCTTTGAGGAGTGCTTTTAACTATAAGTATAATACACATTTAGGGGGAAGAGGGGGATTGAAAAAAGAGGAGCAGTCTGAGAGAAGCTAACATGGCTGAAACATTGAGAAACACATAGGTTGAGACATTGAAATATACAGTAAGGGTTCACAATACACACACACAAGAATATAGATAGAGAGAGCTGGGAGGTATAGACTGAAAGTTACTGTTCCATTGGGTTTTGTTACTGTTTCGTTTGTGGTTGTCTCTGCTGTGGTTCTTAGTTCTTTGCTACTGCCGTAGATTGTGCTTTGCCACTGGTTGTGGTTGTTCCCTGCTGTTGGTTCTTAATTCTCATGCTACTGCTGTTGGTTTGCTTCACTGGTGTGGTTTTTGTTGCTGTGATTGCATCTTGGCTCTTGTTTTGTTCTATCTTCTGGGTGTTGCCTGGTGCTGTTTGCTGTGGTGTGTCGACTTGTTGTTGATCCTGATATTGGGATTGTTGATTGGCCACTGGTTGCTGTTATTCTTTTGGTTGTTGTTGTTGCTGTGTATATAGTGGCAGTAACTGCCACTGGTTGCTGTTGGTCTGCTGTTTACTTGGTTTCACCGGCTTAACTGATCTCCATTCTTTTGCTTTGTCGATTTCCAGGTATTTCACTACTGCCTGAAGCTGTAGACAATGAATGGAAGCAATAAAACTTAGCATATTGATTATCATGTCCTTTTAACCCATATCAAAACTTAGTTAGATACATGTGTACTCATTAAAGAGAACCCGAACATGTAATAAGCTGTATGTGTTGTAACTGTGTTAACTTCATATTTCCCTAGCCTGTTATAGTAGAAATGGTCTACTGGAAACACATTATGTAATAGACAGTTGAATCAGTGAAATACATATTGTTATAGGTGTTAATTTGTTCAAGTTAAAAGTGTATAATAACTAACACCCAGTATAGAAGTAAATAGAGGCATAATGATGGTAGTTTGATCGAAAGTTATGAATTAGTAAGTACCACGCTCAATGATCAAATAGTTAATTGTAACAATAAGCATGTAAATCCTGTTTTGTCTATAATTTGTTTAAAAAGGGGAATCAGGACGATTGATATATCACTTCGTTTCTATTAGATTATCGAGTACACTTTAGTTTCGTGTATATCTACTATGATCTAGATCCTTTACACGAAAACTGGTTATCAATTAGATTAGATTAAAATCGGAAACATGTTCAATATTTTTTTTCTTAAATAAAACAAAAGTTTTCTGTTAACTAATTAGCTTAGCTAATTTGAATAAAAATCTAAGTTTAAGTAGCTTAAGAGCATAGTAAAGAGGAAATTGTCTTCTAGCGTTTAATTTTGAGTCGGGGCTCTGTTGAATGGTCCAAATGAAAGAAAGTATCAAACTAGTAGGTAATGATAAACGATTAACATTTTCTTTGTTAGAGATAAATCAAGTAGAGAATATAGTTCATCTTAGGATCGGCCCTAATAATAATGAGATGAGCCTCGCCAAACGCAAATATACAATCGCGGGGCCCTCTAATCAGTTGTTATGAAAACTTAGCCTTGGAAAGACCGTTTAGTTAATTTCACGGTCTTTTCCGAAGTTAATAAAGACGATAGATTCTTTAAGCGCGATTTATAAGCGAATTACTTTCTTTAACTCGGGTGCACATTTATGTGACCCAAATCTTACTCTCGGCGAAATTGAAATACATTAAAGTCACAGGCGTACTGGTTGCGGTGTGACTCGAAATGTGTTTTCGTGACGTCGCAATTCTTCTTAAAATTAAAAGCGGAACATTGCAAGCACATAGTTAAAATATATATAAAAGAATCAGATAGAAACAAAAATCGCAATTGAGCGACCGTGCGGAAACCACGGAACTCGGGAGTGCCTAACACCTTCTCCCGGGTTAATAGAATTCCTTATCCGGATTTCTGGTACACAGACTGTAATATAAAGTCATAAATTTCCTCGGTTCGGGATTAAACCGGTGACTTGGGACACCATTATTTTCCCAAGTGGCGACTCTGAATTAAATAAACTAATCCCGTCTCGATTGCCCTTTAATTGGAAAAACTCCCTTGTGCCCTCGTGGGGGGCGTAAAAAGGAGGTGTGACAGCTCTGGCGACTCTGCTGGGGATAAAGACCTCGAACTTCGGTTCGGGGTCTAAGAACTCGAGCTCATTTAAATTGTTATTTTGTCTATATCTGATTTTATTACATGTTTAATTAATGTGCTACATGCCTACCGCTTTGATATTCGTTGTACTGTATATACAAACTGCTATATGTTTACCGCTTTGATATTGCGTGAACTGTATATAAAACTGTGCCGAAAACCCGTCTCTTCTTACCCCCGGGGATGTGCTTACTGGTTGAGACTCCCCTTTCCGTTAGTGTCAATACCAAAGTAAGAAAAGAGGCAGGATAAGTTACAAAGCCGGACGATCCCGCGGGTCCCCGGTACGTAGCTCCCTCCTCAAATCCGAGTCGTCCGCTCGGGTACACGGTCTAGTATCATTGAAAAGCATCAGGATATTGAGCCTAGATTCAGGACGTTTATTTGCATCATCTCCGACTTAGGGGACTCAACACAGGGGTTGGGTCCGTCTAGGACAGGTAACCTGAAAGGAAAGATCATCTTGCCATATCATATTTGTTGTTAGCATTTATTTAGACTGACATGCTGACCAGGTTCCTTTAAATACCGAAGAAAAAGAAAAACACAAAAGGAAATAGTATGGGGAAGTAAATATCTTTCAGAAAAATACAAAAATACGTTTCACCAACAAGTCCACGAATTTAGTTTGCCAATAAAAGATGGCAGAAGATTGACTTTGCCGACAAAATGGGTTTTTGACAAAATGTGTTTTTGACAATCAATAAAGGAAAGATAGTTGTTTTGACGGACCGAACTACGCGAGTTTGATTCTCACCGAGTGTGAGATACGTAGGCAACCTTTAAACGGGTCCAACTCCCATATTTCAAAAATAAGTTTCAATGGCGGAACGCCAAGATATTTAATTTTGCCTTAACGACCACTTTTTTGACCAGTCGATTCCTGGGGCCCGTTTTGTTTTTTTAGAAAAGATAGTTTTGGGGCAAATAAAAATTTCGCTTTCATCTAAGAATTACCTTAAATAAATGTGCAGAATGAGCACGAGTCAGAATACAACCGAAGCTATCATAAACAAGGTCCCCTTAAGTTTGCACAAGTGGTGGAGCGACTTGGGTGAGCAAGGACAAGATGCCGTTAAGCTGTACTTGGGAGATCTAGTGGGGCTGCTAAATATTCCCCCGAGAGGAGACATCATACGAGCTTTGATCTCATTCTGGGATCCGGCACACAATGTGTTCCACTTTTCAGACTTTGAACTCACACCAACACTGGAAGAATTAGCCGGATATGTCGGAAGACCAAAAGTCCCCATGAGGGATCAATACCTTATTGCACCGAGGGTAGTGACAGTACATCGGTTTTTGGATACGGTAAAGATCCGCAGAACTGTACACAACCCAGACTTATCAGAAGGGTTCTGCACTTTGGCATTTCTATATGACAAATATGGTCATTATGGGGGCTTCACCAAACACAAAAGCAAAATCTGGAGCGGAGACAACCAGTTAAAATGGGAGGAGCATAGACGCATCGCCTTCATGATAGCTTTCCTAGGTTCATTGATATTTCCTAGAAAAGATGGGAATATCAACATACAAGTGGCAGGGGTCGTCAGCACTTTGATGAAACAGAACAACAATACTTTGGCTCCCATGATAATATCGGATATCTCTCGTGCACTCACCATCTGCAAAGCCGGAGGGACTTTCTTTAAAGCTTGCAATGTATTGCTCCAAATGTGGATGATCGATCACTTATGTCGTCATCCGCAATTTATGAGGTATAGTTCACCGAAGAAAACTTGTATAGAAGAATTTCCTGCGAGGGTCGAGGGACATGAGTTGCCAGAGGGGATCAGCGGATGGATACGACTTTTGCGTTCGACTACAGCCAGCGGAATAGAATGGACGTTTGGTTGGCTACCCGTGGAAGAAGTCATATATGCATCAGCCGCAGAATCATATTTATTGCTAATGGGCCTCAACAGCATCCAACCCTACGCACCAGGTCGAGTATTGAGACAGTTGGGACGATGCCAAATAATCCCAAAAGAAGAAGACCTCAGCCCGCATGTAGTTGAAATTGGACCAGGAGGACAGTTCCCTGAAGCACTGGTCCGAAAGATTTGGAGCGAGTGTCAGACATTAAAAATAGACACTCGGGTGCGAGATCGAGCCCGGGCCGAAGTATCGTCGGAATATCCTGCATGGTATAGTAGAGATCTGGAGCATCAAAGGCCCGCAAAAAGGCCTCACCTCAGGGAGTTTGCTGGAGCGTCACGAGAACAATGGGACTGGTTGGCTAGAGAAGAAGCCTACAGAACAAAGATCAGCAGGATAGAACAACGGACCCAAGAGCTCCAATTTGAAATGGATGTGCAAACCGCCGCCAACGAAGGAGATAAAAAGAAGTTGGCACAAGAAAATGACTTTCTGAGAGCTCAAATCCAGCAAATAAAAAAGGATGCTGACAGACAGTTGAGGAGTCGGGCAAGTTGCCGATGTCCAGAAAAGCCAAATTGCCGATGTCCAAAGAGAATTGGAAGAGTCTAAGGCCCAAACAGTGAGGATCCGAGCTAGCTGGAGAAAGGAGGCACATCAACATGCACTTCACCTACAACGGGTAGAAGAGGATTACACTGATATCGTCACCAGTTTAAGGGAAGCAAATGTTGTCCTCAGAGAGCGGGTTTTCAAGCAAGCCCAAGATGCCAGAACGGACCTCGACCGTTGCCACAATTTGATGGCCCGACTGCAAGGACAAGTGGATAGGCTCCTAGACCAAGTCACCAACAATGCTCGAAGATTGGGGACGAAAAACCAGCAGATAGAGCGGCTACTCGGAGAAAGGAACATGATCAAGGACAGAATTGGAGAAATCGGGCACTATGTCACCATGAAGTGCCTAGCTTGCGAACAAATGCCCCGCACCGACCTTTTTGCTTCAATTATGGGCTATGTTCATCGGATCATGGAAGAATTAAGGGGACTACACAAGGACCTCACACCTAGGCCCGCGGCAAGGCCGAATGATGCCTCGCGGGCCCCCAGGAATTTTAGAGCAGTAGACTTTTGATTGAAAATGTATTTTTGAAATGTTGAGTCAAGCTAGTTGGCATTTTTATCTTTACTTTCCCAAGTCAAGCATTTTCTTTTGTTTTGCTGATTGTTGTAAGACGTGTTTTGTAACTACACGGTTTTATTTGATATAAAAGTTACTGAATTTTGCCACAATCTTGTTAACAGAACTACGCTCGGTCTGATTCACGCGAGAACGTGATACGTAGGCAATCCGCATAAGATTCGACCACCACTAAAAAGAAAGAAAAAGAATCCAAAGGTTAAATAACAATAAGGCTTGCAAAGATAGTCGAAAAAGAAAAAAAAGAAAAAGAAAAAGAAAAAGAAAAAGAAAAAGGGCCGGAATGACGCATGTTAAAGAGTACACGTAGAAAGGGTTATTTGGTTAGGTGCATTGCATCCAACGTGCTATAACATATCCGTCAAACTCGGTGAACTAACAAGTTTGTTGCGTATTCCAGAAAGTTTAGCAGTTGGTTTGACAGAATATACTGGCCAGCCATCACTACCGTACTAGATCCAAAGGACCAGTTACAGTAAGCATGTCGAGTTCTGGCAAGAGTCTCGAAGAAGAAAAATCCGAGCTACAAATCATGAAAGAAGAGGTAGACCGGTTAAAACAACAGATAACAGAGATGCACCTGGCCTGGGCCAGGGAACAGTCTTCACCAAACCGCCCTACTCTCGCCTCAGCTCCCGAACATCCGCCCATCGATCCTTCAACAAGCGCCCCAAGCTATCCATACTTTCAGGGGGAAAACCCTTATACATCCCAGGTTCCACCAGCTAGACAAAATACTCCTCCTCTGGTTACCCCTGCTTTTGTGGCACCTCCACTCGCTACTTTACAAAAGTCTTCCAGTGAACCACTTTTTCAAATACATGACAATCATTGTTATTCTCCCGAGCCTACCTTTAAGGCTTTCCTGAACCACAATCACATACACCTCACTGGGATAATCCGGCAGAACCGGAAAAACACTTCCAAAGTTCGGAACACGAGGAAGTCGTCAGAAAAGTCAAAAGCCTGGAGCAGTCCTTCAGGAACATGCACGGTTTGGGCAACCAGGTCAGCGTCGCCTATAAAGATCTATGTCCATTTCCGGACGTTCAGTTGCCAGCAGGGTTTAAAATGCCCAAATTCGACCTATACGAGGGGCATGGCGACCCGGTGGCCCACCTACGAGGGTTCTGCAGTAAAATGAGAGGGGCCGGAGGACGGGACGAGCTTCTGATAGCTTACTTCGGCCAGAGTCTGGGAGGATCGGCGTTGGAGTGGTACACTAGACAGGATCCCGGTAGATGGTTTACGTGGGATGATTTGGCTCAAGCTTTTATCGGCCAGTTCCAATACAATCTTGAGATAATCCCCGACCGCCTATCATTGCTAAAATTAGAGAAGAAGCCTGCTGAAAGCTTCAGGGAATTTGGTTTCCGATGGAGGGAACAGGCGGCTAGGGTGGATCCACCGATGAGAGAGAGCGAGATGGTGGACTACTTCTTGCAGACATTAGAGCCCACCTACTTCGGACATCTGGTAACGTCCGTAGGCAAATCATTCACTGAGGTGATAAAAATGGGGGGTATGATCGAGGAGGGTTTGAAGGCCAACAAGATCACGAGTTACTCAGCACTGAAAGCCACCACTCAGGCTATCCAAAGCGGTACTGGAGGAGTACTGGGGAAGAAGAGGAGAGAGGAAGTTGCGGCCGTCGAGTCCGAGGCATGGTTCAAAAATAGAGGCCCCGCACCCCAATATAGCCCACCCCAACCTCACCACCAAAATTACTCCCACAACCCATATAGCTACCCGCAACATTACTATCCCGCACCTGATCCTCATTTTACTGTCCACCATGCACAGTCCTATTCTGCACCTCCCGTTCATGCACCGTGGCGTGCACCAAACCCCCAGAACAATCATCCACCCCCAAGAGCTTACAGAAACCCCTCAGGCGCGAGTTTCCGTCCGAACCAGGCATTTAGGGGCGACAGGGCGCCGAGGCCGAAGACTTTCACTCCCTTAGGAGAGTCTTACACTAGTCTGTTCCACCGGTTAAAGCAGGTAGCGTTGCTGAATCCGGTTGAAGCTAAGCTGCCAAACCCTCTTCCGAAGAACCTGGACCATTCAGTAAATTGTGCCTACTGCTCGGGATGTCCGGGGCACGATACAGAAAAGTGTTGGAGGCTAAAGACGGCCATCCAGGAGCTCATTGACACTCGCAGGATTGAGGTCCAGACTCCAACCGAGCCCAACATCAACCAAAACCCGCTTCCAACTCATCATGAGACCAATATGATCGAGTTGGTACGGGCGGAGGAAGGAAAGGAGAAAGCCTCTCAGACTGTAATGATGATTAAGTCTAGCGGGGCAGGAACGAGAAAAGGGCCAAGCTTTGATGAGTCGCCCAGTTGCAAGAAAGACATACCAGGAGAGTCGGAAGCAGGAAAGGAAAGTGTGAACGAAGTACCGGTGAAGCCGGCCAAGATAGTTGCAATCAAGCCCATCTTGACAGTAGCAGGCGTTCGAATGGATCCTTTCATCATCCAGCCAGCAACACAGCAGCCAGTAACTGATAGCCGGGCCGTCCCATGGAATTATGCTCGGATTACAACGACCTACAGAGGAAAGGAGGTGAAAGAGGAAGTTTGCGAAGCCCAAGGGTTGACCCGCTCGGGGAGATGTTTTGCCCCTGCGGAATTGAGGAAGACCACTCCGGCAGTATTGAAAAAGCCGATCACTGATGAAGAGGCGGAAGAATTTTTGAAAAAGATGAAGCTGCATGACTACTCTGTCTTAGAGCAGTTGAAGAAAACTCCGGCGCAAATATCATTGCTATCCTTGCTGATACATTCTGAAGAACATCGGCAAGCATTGATGAAAGTCCTGAATGAGGCACATGTACCGGATAAAATCTCAATGAGCCATTTGGAGAAGATCACCAATAGGATCTTCGAAGCAAATCAGATCACCTTCACCGATGATGAGTTGCCTGAGGAAGGCACCGAGCACAACAAGGGCTTTATATCTTACGGTGAAGTGTGAAGAGACGGTGGTTACCAAAGTCCTTGTCGATAATGGGTCCAGTGCTAACATTTGTCCTCTCTCTACACCGGGCAAATTAAAAGTAGACATCGGCAGGGTACGCAAGAACATCGTATGTGTTCGAGGGTTTGACGGAGGAGGCAAAGCGTCGGTTGGTGACATAGTGTTGATCTTGACGATTGGGCCAGTGGAGTTTACCATGGAATTCCAGGTGCTGGACATGGTGGTGTCATATAACCTCTTGATAGGGCGACCATGGATCCATGCCGCAAGAGCAGTTCCATCCAGCTTGCACCAACTCGTCAAGTTCGAGTGGGACCAACAGGAGATCGTCGTCCATGGAGAGAACGATCCACAATCGGGCACCATCATTCCCTTTGTTGAAACAGAAGAAGATGTTGGGCCGTGGGTATATCAGGTCTGCGATGTGGTGTCCGCCCACCGAGTTCCGGAAGGGGAATGTATTCCCGGCGACAGAACAATTACTGCGGATGTCATGGTGGCGCATGAAATGTTGCGACATGGTTTCGTACCCGGTAAAGGGCTAGGTGCATCTCTGCAAGGAATCATACAACCGGTATCGGTGGTCGAGAACTTGGGAACCTTCGGCTTGGGATTCCAGCCAACCTCAGAGGACATCCGGCGAGCAAAGAAGAGTAAGCAGAAGACATGGGTGCTCTCAAAACCCGTTCCACGCCTTTCCCAATCTTTTATCAGGTCCGGAGCAAGAGGACATCCAGCGACAAAGATTCCCGGTCCTACGGTCAGGCCAGACGAAGAGTTCTTCAGGAAGTTCGAAAACCTATTCACAGATGTATGTATGCTCGAAGGTGGTGAAGGATCCAGTCACGCCGAGATACAATTTGTGGGACCAAAGGCAAAACCTGAATAACTGGAAGGCTACTCCTCTCCCTGTCCGGAAGGAGTCTCGGTAGTTTGTCTTGGATTGTTTTTCTTTCGAAATTTTGTGTTGGGGGGTTTGTCCCCGGAGTAAAATCCCGTTGTTTTAGTTCATTTCTGATTTAAGTTTACAGTCTGTGTTCCCTTTGTACAATTCACATTAATGAAATTTGGTTCCTTCGTGTCTAACTTTGTTTATCTTTTTTCTTCTTTTTACTTTTCTGAACAGCCTTCTTGCAACTAATCTTAATGATATGGCGTGCTTAAAGATTAATCAACCCAGTCTAGAAAGTCAATCGGGTTTGGAAATAATAACGCATGAAATAAGAAGTGACGAGAGTGAGTCAGAGTACGGCGATGATGAAGCCGTAGAAGAAATCGGTGAAGAATTAAGTCACTTCGAGGAAAAACCCAAACCGAATTTAAATGATACTGAGGCCGTTAATCTAGGGAATGCTGATGACGTCAAAGAAACCCGGATAAGTGTCCATATTGAACCCAATCCGAGAGAAGAATTGATCAAAACACTCATGGAGTTTAAAGATATTTTCGCATGGTCGTACGACGACATGCCAGGACTCAGCACTGATCTAGTGGTTCATAGATTACCCACTGATCCGGCATATCCTCCCGTCAAGCAAAAGTTGCGGAAATTCAAGACGGAGATGAGTGTGAAGATTAAGGAGGAGGTAACCAAGCAGTTGCAGGCGAAAGTCATTCGTGTCACTCGATACCCTGAATGGTTGGCTAACGTAGTACCGGTGCCAAAGAAAGACGGAAAGATCAGGGTATGCGTGGACTATCGCAATCTCAACAAGGCAAGTCCTAAGGATAATTTCCCACTTCCCAATATCCATATCCTGATTGATAATTGCGCCGGACGCGAAATTGGATCCTTTGTGGACTGTTATGCGGGATATCATCAGATTTTGATGGATGAAGAGGACGCAGAAAAGACGGCTTTTATCACACCATGGGGGACTTATTGCTACCGAGTGATGCCGTTTGGTTTGAAGAATGCAGGAGCAACATATATGAGGGCGATGACCACGGTATTCCATGACATGATACACAAGGAAATTGAGGTGTACGTGGATGATGTGATCATAAAATCTAGGCGTCAAGAAGACCATGTTGCCGACCTCGGGAAGTTCTTTCAAAGACTTCGAAGGTACGACATCAAGCTCAATCCGGCCAAATGCGCATTCGGAGTTCCATCAGGAAAGCTGCTAGGATTCATCGTCAGCCGACGGGGCATTGAGTTGGACCCCTCCAAAATTAAGTCCATTCAAGAGTTACCCCCGCCGAAGAATAAAACAGAGGTAATGAGTCTGTTGGGAAGGTTGAATTACATCAGTAGGTTTATTGCCCAGCTTACGGCAACTCGTGAACCCATATTCCGCCTATTGAAGAAAGACGCCGCGATAGAATGGACGGCAGAATGTCAGGAAGCGTTTGACCGGATCAAAGGGTATCTGTCAAATCCACCCGTACTAGTTCCGCCTGAGCCAGGTAGACCCCTGATTCTTTATCTGACGGTCTTGGAGAATTCGTTTGGCTGCGTACTGGGGCAACATGATCTTACCGGCAGGAAGGAACGGGCCATTTACTACCTCAGTAAGAAGTTCACAGTCCACGAGGTCAAGTACACTCATCTAGAAAAGACATGTTGCGCCCTGACTTGGGTAGCCCAAAAGCTGAAACACTACTTGTCTTCTTACACCACTTACCTCATTTCGCGTTTGGATCCGTTGAAGTATATTTTCCAGAAACCTATGCCTACAGGGAGGTTAGCAAAATGGCAAATATTACTTACGGAGTTCGACATCATATACGTGACAAGGACGGCTATGAAAGCTCAAGCCCCGGCCGATCACTTAGCCGAGAATCCCGTTGACGACGAATACGAACCTTTGAGGACGTATTTTACAGATGAAGAGGTGTTGCAAATTGAGGGGTTAGAACTAACCAAGGATCCGGGGTGGAAGCTCTTCTTCGACGGAGCGGCGAACGCAAAAGGAGTCGGAGTAGGGGCTGTGCTCATATCTGAAACAGGACATCATTATCCTGTTACTGCTCAACTGCGTTTTCACTGTACCAATAATATGGCTGAGTACGAGGCATGTATCTTAGGGCTGCGATTAGCGGTGGACATGGATGTACGGGACGTCTTGGTCTTGGGGGACTCGGACCTTCTGGTACATCAGATTCAGGGAGAATGGGAAACCAGAGATTTAAAGCTTATCCCATATCGTCAGTGCTTGCATGATCTG
This sequence comes from Nicotiana noctiflora, assembly GCA_032618575.1. Taxonomy (NCBI): domain Eukaryota; kingdom Viridiplantae; phylum Streptophyta; class Magnoliopsida; order Solanales; family Solanaceae; genus Nicotiana; species Nicotiana noctiflora. The sequence goes on along the minus strand of JASVEL010000840.1, from coordinate 91,442 downwards.
ACCAAGCGCTTTCGATCAGTAGAATTCAGGCACATCCCAAGGATGCATAATGAGGTTGCCGACGCGTTGGCTACTTTAGCATCAATGCTACATCACCCGGACAAGGTTCGTGTCGATCCGTTACATATCCAGGTCCGGAATCAACATGCTTATTGTAATGTGATAGAGGAAGAGGTGGATGGTGAGCCGTGGTTTCATGATGTCAAGGAATACCTCAGGTTAGGAGTATACCCAGAGCAAGCAACTGGAGATCAAAAGCGAGCTATTCGGCGGTTGGCGAACGGATTTTTCCTTAGTCGAGGGGTGCTGTACAAAAGAACCCCAGATTTGGGATTGTTGAGATGTATAGATGCAAGTCAAGCCACAACAGTGATGACAGATATACACTCGGGAGTTTGCGGACCACACATGAGCGGATACGTATTGGCAAAGAAGATTCTTCGAGCAGGATATTATTGGCTCACTATGGAGCGGGATTGTATAAGTTTCGTGCGAAGATGCCATCGGTGTCAGATACACGGAGATTTGATTCATTCTCCGCCGACTGAATGTCCGCACCATGGCCGTTTGTCGCATGGGGTATGGATGTTATTGGACCTATTGAGCCAGCGGCTTCCAATGGTCACAGGTTCATTCTGGTAACGATTGATTATTTTACCAAGTGGGTGGAGGCCAAAACATTCAAATCGGTGACCAAGAAGGCAGTGGTGGACTTCGTACACTCCCACATCATTTGTAGGTTCGGAATTCCGAAAATGATCATTACAGATAACGGTGCAAATCTTAACAGTGGATTGATGAAAGAGGTATGTCAACAGTTCAAGATTACACACCGAAATTCCACACCGTATCGCCCAAAAGCAAACGGTGCGGTCGAGGCAGCAAACAAGAACATAAAGAAGATATTGAGGAAGATGATAGAAGGGTCCAGGCAGTGGCATGAAAAGTTACCATTTGCGCTGTTGGGTTATCGCACTACCGTCCGGACTTCGGTAGGTGCAACTCCTTACTTGTTGGTATACGGGACCGAAGCAGTAATACCCGCAGAAGTTGAGATTCCATCCCTCCGAATCGTCGCTGAAGCTGAGATTGACGACGACGAGTGGGTCAAAACCCGATTAGAGCAATTGAGCTTGATCGATGAAAAGAGATTGACAGCAGTATGTCACGGCCAACTGTATCAAAAGAGAATGGCGAGAGCATATAACAAGAAGGTACGTCCCAGGAGATTTGAAGTGGGACAGCATGTGCTGAAGAGAGTTCTACCCCATCAGGCCGAAGCGAAAGGCAAGTTCGCTCCAAATTGGCAGGGACCTTTTGTGGTGACTAGAGTATTATCCAACGGCGCTCTATGTCTGACTGATGTCGAGGGAAGATGCACCGATATGGCTATCAATTCTGATGCAGTTAAGAGATATTATGTGTAATTCTTTAATGCATTTGTCAACGTTTGGTTTCGTTTGTGTGTATTTGGCATTTTTCGGAGAATGAAATGACAGAGGCAATTTTTCTACTACCCAAACACTTTAACCTTTGCTTCCCCATTTGAGCCTTAACTATTCTTTCATATACCCTCTTTCGGAATCATCAAGAAAGATGCGTAACAGAAAAGAAAAGAAACAAAGAAGTAATACAAGAAAAAGTGAACTACGTTCGACCTGATTCCTCAAGAAGGATACGTAGGCGCCACACGGCTCGGTCATAATAAAATAAAAATCAAAAAATCCCCCAAGCAACAAAACTGGGGCAGAAGTCATTGTTTCGTTTGAAAGATAGTGTGGATTCCGAAAGTTGTAATAAGCTAACCGTTGAGGCTAAACCCCTTTCTTCAGCCTCACGCGCAGAAACCATATCAAGAACCAGAAAGACCTCTCGATCAGTATTTGAGAAGTGCCAAGTCATGTGAATGAAAGCCAAGAGTGACATCCCGACCCTCGATTGAATCCAGGATGCACAAGCCGAAAGGGGATAACGCTCTAGAGAGAACCTCAGGGGTGATACCCCGCCGCACGGAAAGAAAACGTAAATGAGAGAGTCTTAACGGTGAAAACCCTCGAGGGCACCTTAAGGCGAAGGAAGTTGAGAGAAATAAAATGAGAGAGTCTTACGGTGAAAACCTTTACGGGCACCTTAAGGCGACGGGAGATAGAAAGAAATGAGAGAATCTCATCAGTGAAAACCCTTTGAAGGGCACTGTGAGGTGACAGGACGAGATGATTACAAGATGTCTGCATGAGACAAGGTTTGGACATCCGTTTACCTCTAGCAGAACGCGGCATCAGAAAGTGATTGATATGAATAGACTGGGTAGTTTAATCTCAAAGGCGCGGCATAACCATTGGATCGGGCACACATTCAGATAAGTTTTCCTATTTTTGAGTTCAGAAAAGTTTTTCTCTTCTTTTGTCATTTGCGGTCAGTATTCTTTTCTTTTCTTTCATTTTCGAAAATTGATTTTTCAAAGCTTACTACCAAGTCTCCCAAAGCAATATATTGAAAGTGAATAGGCATGGAACGAGGCAATAAGACAGAAGTCGTTACGATAGTAAGATTGGGATGACAGGCTGAGTGGAAGGTTCGCAAGAATTATGGAGTATGATGGACACATGTGGCATGTCCGAAAGATGATTTCACGCAACAAATCACCGGCTAAAAAGAGTCAGATCAAACCAAAGAGTGGAATAAAGGGAAAGATGAGAGGTCGTTCATGGAAAGGGCATCATCCCCAGCAAGCGTCAACATCGCCCGCAAAGTTCGAGAGAGGCCAAGCAGCTGGAAGAAAATGGCCTCAACAAGAGTGGCACGACCACTCACCGCATTTTGAAACTAACAATTTTTCTTTGATTTAAAAGCAGGGAAAAGAGGGTTCGTTGGCAGAAAAGCATACCGTCCAGAAGTTTATCAAACTGGGGCAGAAAATTTTCTCCTGTTGCGAAAATTTTCTGGAAAGCAAGACTCAGAGGATGAGGATAGAAAGCAACACAAGATTTCGGGGAGTACCAGCTCCGAGCAGAATAGTTTTGAGAAAGGCCAGACGACACGATGGGGTAATATTTGAGCTTGGTATCACCTCCCAGCAGTTGTGGGGAAAATAAAACAATGGCTTCGAGATTTGCCTAGCATTATTACATCCCATAATTTGTTCGAGGAGGCAAAAGCGTGAGTCCCAGAGGAGGTATGGGAAGAAGGAAGAGAATGAGGGGTGAAGGAAACAAAGAATACTTCCTCAGCAGCATCATCCCCAGCAGGCGAGTAAACAGTTCCAAAATACCCCCCGGCAGCCAGAAGAAAAAGTAATACGACCCAGGGGAAGGCAATTCCAAGACAGGTTAATTCAGAAGAGAAGGTGGTCCGAGAGGTAATGCAGGAACAAGGATAGGGTACAAAAGGCAAAGGAAGGTAATCGAGATAGGATGAAATCGGTGAAGTAGTAGTTGAAGTCAGGGAGCCCGCCTGGAGAATGGAGTGGCGATTTAATTTTGAAGTTGTAATTGAAGTCAGGGAGCCCGCCCGGAGAATGGAGTGGCGATTTAATTTTGAAGTTGTAATTGAAGTCGGGAGCCCGCCCGGAGAATGGAATGGCGATTTAATTTTGAAGTAGTAGTCGAAGTCGGGGAGCCCGCCGGGAGAACGGAGTGGCGATTTAATTTTGAAGTTGTAATTGAAGTCGGGGAGCCCGCCCGGAGAATGGAATGGCGATTTAATTTTGAAGTTGTAATTGAAGTCGGGAGCCCGCCTGGAGAATGAAATGGCGATTTAATTTTGAAGTAGTAGTTGAAGTCAGGGGAAGCCCGCCCGGAGAACGGAGTGGCGATTTAATTTTGAAGTTGTAATTGAAGTCAGGGAGCCCGCCCGGAGAATGGAGTGGCGATTTAATTTTGAAGTAGTAGTTGAAGTCAGGGAGCCCGCCTGGAGAATGGAATGGCGATTTAATTTTGAAGTTGTAATTGAAGTCAGGGAGCCCGCCTGGAGAATGGAGTGGCGATTTAATTTTGAAGTTGTAATTGAAGTCAGGGAGCCCGCCTGGAGAATGGAATGGCGATTTAATTTTGAAGTAGTAGTTGAAGTCAGGGAGCCCGCCTGGAGAACGGAGTGGCGATTTAATTTTGAAGTTGTAATTGAAGTCAGGGAGCCCGCCTGGAGAATGGAGTGGCGATTTAATTTTGAAGTTGTAATTGAAGTCAGGGAGCCCGCCTGGAGAATGGAGTGGCGATTTAATTTTGAAGTTGTAATTGAAGTCAGGGAGCCCGCCTGGAGAATGGAGTGGCGATTTAATTTTGAAGTTGTAATTGAAGTCAGGGAGCCCGCCCGGAGAATGGAGTGGCGATTTAATTTTGAAGTTGTAGTTGGAGTCAGGGGAGCCCGCCCGGAGAATGGAGTGGCGATTTAATTTCGAAGTAGTAGTTGAAGTCGGAAGCCCGCTCGGAGAATGGAGTGGCGATCCGTTTTAATTTGGTAGAGGAAAGCGGTAGAATGTAACCGAAATCTCCGGCATGAATCCAAGTTCGTAAGAAGAGAAGGAGCCTCGGAAGGAACGCCAAGTCAGACAGGATGGCAAGGAGCGCGACAAGATCAAGTTAAAAAGGATAGATAAGAACTTGTAGTACTGTAACTTAGTCTAGCTTCTTGTTTTTGTTTCGTTGGTACGATGTAATAAGGAGGTTAGCTAAGCAGTGGTAACAGCAGTAATAGCAGTAACAGCAGTAACAGCGAGATCGCAACAGTCATGGTGGTCCCAGCTACCAAAACTTCCCGAACTACATTGACCTGATTCCCTTTTGGCCTGGGATATGTAGGAGACCTTTGAAGCAAGGTTCGGTCAAAACTTTTCCAAAATGCTTCATACGGAGTGCTCGAATGGGCAAAAATCGCTTATATCCGCTCATTTATCTTTGCACGAAAACTCTTCATGTTTACGCGCAAAGAGGGGCAGCTGTGAGCACGTGATTTTTGCCCTACATGAGAATCACTCCCAGAAAATTCAAAAATAAAATAGTTTTTATGTTGAGCATGATTTTTGTGATTTTTGTGTTATTTTTATCTTACGTTTGCACGTTTGTGTGTGCGTGTTTATTTATTTAAATTAGTAAGATACAAAATATATACATCGTGTTTTGCATTGTAGTTAAAGTTGTGTAGTTTAATTGATGTTTAATGTGCGAATTGGTATTCGAACATAATTAGTTTCTATAAATTAATTTGACTTTGTAATGTATTTTAGAATCTTGTGTTTCAATAAATTAGGAATTAATAAATAAATAAAAGAAAAGAAGAAAATTGAGAAGGAAAAGAAATGGAACTGGGCTACCCAAATATACCCAAAAATTTAGCCCAAATCGTCCCTACCCGGTCCAGCCCCGCCCCATCGCCCGAACCGGCCCACCATCTCTCTATTCTGAACCGTTGGATTCACATGATCCAACGGCTAAGATTAAACACCCCTTTTAATTACCCAAACCCCTCCCAAACCCTAATTCCCATTCATTTCGCATCTCTTCAGAGAGCAAATGAAACTGCCGCCTCACACCACCACAAACCGCCGGCCGGAAAATCGTCTCCGCCGGCGGCACCACCCCAAACCACCCCAAATTAACACCAAACAATCTCCCACACCCCCTCTACATGAATCCGGCGTCAGTTAGCTTCGAACATTACTCGAACGCTTCGAATATCCGTTCGAAGTTCATCGGAATTTGAAAATCCGTCCCAAACCACTTCAAAATCGCACCATAAACTCCCCACACCTCCCATATACCCCCACTAACCTTGGTTCGACTCGAATCTAGCCGGAGTTGGAAAAACCCCAAATCCCACTCACATGAACCCTAGAAATCCAAAACGGGTTCTTCGTTCGAAATTGTTAGGAGATTGAGGTATAGTGGACTTTAATCTAGGTGTTCTCAGCCGAGAACACCCAGATTAAGGCCCGCTTTGCTTCAATGATTCAAGGGTGAGTGATTCGCGATTCGTTCAAATTCCGGATTCATTGCTTCAAAGGTATTCTTTTTCCTTATTCTGGTCTCGTCTAAGTTCTATGTTGTATCCATTCATGTGATATTTTCCAGTTTTCCCATTTCTATTTAGTTTTCTGTTCTACACTTATGGACCTTTTATTTGGTCGATTCCTTCTGTGTTCAGTAGCTAAAATGAATCGTATATCCAGTTCGATTAAGGTCGTCAAGCATTTAATTCGTATTCGATTTGGTTCCTTGATTCTGCTTGAAGCATATCGAATCTGTAGGTCGCTCATTTGTTATCAATTGTGTATGTTGTCGTCGACTAATCAATGTGGTCGAGTAGTTTCGTAGGTCTTGTTTATTAGCATTGATTGAATAGCCGTTAGGAGTTAAATTGGTTGTTTGATTGATTGGTCATTATGAAATAGGAACTGAATTGGTTTGATTGTTTGAATTAAAATAGGACCGTGAATTGTACTCCTGGTAGTGTTCTGCAAAGCATTAAGCTGATAGGCCTGTTGTGAACTAAGTAAAGTAATAGCTTAATGAGGGCGGATGACTGTGTAAAACACTGGCAGTTGAGTAGGAATCACATGGGCACAATATCACTAAGGGAGGGCACGCCTGAATGTTAATGTCACGGCTGCCAGTGCACTGGTTGATTAAATAATGGTATAAGGAACTTGTTAGTGGGCTGGCAGAGCATGGGCTAGGCAGAGGGATGGGTCTGCCCAGGGGAATCTACTGGGCTGGCAGAGAAGAGTATGGGCAGGGTGGGTCTGCTGATTATTGTATTTTAGAGTTTCTGATTCTTTTGGCTTTGAGGGGTGCTTTTAACTATAAGTATAATACACATTTAGGGGGAAGAGGGGGATTGAAAAAAGAGGAGCAGTCTGAGAGAAGCTAACATGGCTGAAACATTGAGAAACACATAGGTTGAGACATTGAAATATACAGTAAGGGTTCACAATACACACACACAAGAATATAGATAGAGAGAGCTGGGAGGTATAGACTGAAAGTTACTGTTCCATTGGGTTTTGTTACTGTTTCGTTTGTGGTTGTCTCTGCTGTGGTTCTTAGTTCTTTGCTACTGCCGTAGATTGTGCTTTGCCACTGGTTGTGGTTGTTCCCTGCTGTTGGTTCTTAATTCTCATGCTACTGCTGTTGGTTTGCTTCACTGGTGTGGTTTTTGTTGCTGTGATTGCATCTTGGCTCTTGTTTTGTTCTATCTTCTGGGTGTTGCCTGGTGCTGTTTGCTGTGGTGTGTCGACTTGTTGTTGATCCTGATATTGGGATTGTTGATTGGCCACTGGTTGCTGTTATTCTTTTGGTTGTTGTTGTTGCTGTGTATATAGTGGCAGTAACTGCCACTGGTTGCTGTTGGTCTGCTGTTTACTTGGTTTCACCGGCTTAACTGATCTCCATTCTTTTGCTTTGTCGATTTCCAGGTATTTCACTACTGCCTGAAGCTGTAGACAATGAATGGAAGCAATAAAACTTAGCATATTGATTATCATGTCCTTTTAACCCATATCAAAACTTAGTTAGATACATGTGTACTCATTAAGGAGAACCCGAACATGTAATAAGTTGTATGTGTTGTAACTGTGTTAACTTCATATTTCCCTAGCCTGTTATAGTAGAAATGGTCTACTGGAAACACATTATGTAATAGACAGTTGAATCAGTGAAATACATATTGTTATAGGTGTTAATTTGTTCAAGTTAAAAGTGTATAATAACTAACACCCAGTATAGAAGTAAATAGAGGCATAATGATGGTAGTTTGATCGAAAGTTATGAATTAGTAAGTACCACGCTCAATGATCAAATAGTTAATTGTAACAATAAGCATGTAAATCCTGTTTTGTCTATAATTTGTTTAAAAAGGGGAATCAGGACGATTGATATATCACTTCGTTTCTATTAGATTATCGGTACACTTTAGTTTCGTGTATATCTACTATGATCTAGATCCTTTACACGAAAACTGGTTATCAATTAGATTAGATTAAAATCGGAAACATGTTCAATATTTTTTTTCTTAAATAAAACAAAAGTTTTCTGTTAACTAATTAGCTTAGCTAATTTGAATAAAAATCTAAGTTTAAGTAGCTTAAGAGCATAGTAAAGAGGAAATTGTCTTCTAGCGTTTAATTTTGAGTCGGGGCTCTGTTGAATGGTCCAAATGAAAGAAAGTATCAAACTAGTAGGTAATGATAAACGATTAACATTTTCTTTGTTAGAGATAAATCAAGTAGAGAATATAGTTCATCTTAGGATCGGCCCTAATAATAATGAGATGAGCCTCGCCAAACGCAAATATACAATCGCGGGGCCTTCTAATCAGTTGTTATGAAAACTTAGCCTTGGAAAGACCGTTTAGTTAATTTCACGGTCTTTTCCGAAGTTAATAAAGACGATAGATTCTTTAAGCGCGATTTATAAGCGAATTACTTTCTTTAACTCGGGTGCACATTTATGTGACCCAAATCTTACTCTCGGCGAAATTGAAATACATTAAAGTCACAGGCGTACTGGTTGCGGTGTGACTCGAAATGTGTTTTCGTGACGTCGCAATTCTTCTTAAAATTAAAAGCGGAACATTGCAAGCACATAGTTAAAATATATATAAAAGAATCAGATAGAAACAAAAATCGCAATTGAGCGACCGTGCGGAAACCACGGAACTCGGGAGTGCCTAACACCTTCTCCCGGGTTAATAGAATTCCTTATCCGGATTTCTGGTACACAGACTGTAATATAAAGTCATAAATTTCCTCGGTTCGGGATTAAACCGGTGACTTGGGACACCATTATTTTCCCAAGTGGCGACTCTGAATTAAATAAACTAATCCCGTCTCGATTGCCCTTTAATTGGAAAAACTCCCTTGTGCCCTCGTGGGGGGCGTAAAAAGGAGGTGTGACAGTAATCATATAAAAAGTATTTATAAGTTTTAACATAAAAATTGGATGCATAAGGACCATTTAAAATAAAATGTTAGATTTTGTGCGAAAACAAAGACGTATGCAGAAAACCGTTGAAACAAAAAAGTAAGGAAAAGCGTTCAAAGTCAATTAAAAGGAAAATAAATAGACTACCTTTTCCTCGATTTTCAAACAAAAGTGCGTTACTTGACGTGTTTTCTTTTCTCTTACTCACCGCCAATTCAAGACTTCTCAAATACTCTCTCATTAACAGCAAAATGTCGGACGGAGGATTAACGGTTTTGGACGGATCACAGCTGAGAGCCGTCAGCCTATCGTTACCGTCATCGGACGGCAGCTCAGTCGCCGGAGCTGAGCTTCTCGACTTCGCTGAATCCAAAGTCTCAGAGTCACTCTTCGGCTTCTCATTACCGGATACTCTCAAGTTCGCCGCTCTCAAACGTCTCAGCGTCGCCGATGACCTTGATTTCCGCCGTGAACAGCTCGATCGTGAAAATGCCTCGTCTATTCTCCGAAATTACGTCGCTGCCATCGCAGACGAACTCCAAGGTAAGTGTTTTGACTTGTTCAGAAGTACTCATATTTGTGCCGTACGTATTGGTTTGACGTATTTACTAATTTATTGTTCTAGCATGAAATTATTGATAATTGATCAATAAATTAGAGCATTGGAGAGAAAATTTTGAACTAGTCATCTTTGCTCTAATGGTTCCTTCATCTTTTTAAGATGATCAATTTCATTAAACTTAAAAACTGATTCTTTCACATAGCAAATAATATCTAAGAATTATTACTTATCAAAAAAAAAAAAAAATTGGGATGGTTGCCTCATGGCCATAAATTGCTTCTAAGAAAAGTCTTTTTGCTAGGCAATGCTGATGAAAATTTAAAAACTACATTTTCACCTTCTCGAACTTGTTATGCATTTGGCATTTTCAAAATTGCAGTTTCTTTTACTGCACAAGAGCTGTAAACAGGATTCAATGCTCTCAGTTCTCCCACATACAGAATTTGTGAGCTGATGGTCTCACTGAAGCCCCCAGTTAATAATTATGAGTGAAATGTTGCAGCTGTTGTTATGTTGTTACTTGAAGGTTTAGGAGATGCTTTTAAAAACATTCACTTCACAACTCTTTTGCAGTTACAGCCTCCCTCTTTACTGTTACTGAAAAGCAGATGATGTATTTAATGGCCTTGCAATTGCAAGATGGACAATAAACATACTCAAACCATGACTACATGAACTTCATGTTCTTTGAAATTGGCTATGTTATATGTATGCTATCGGTGTCTTTTGTTTGTTTCTATGCTGGTTTAGATATTTAAGTGCAATGCCTGACTTTCTGTTCATTCGATCGGGGATCCGGCTTCATTAGATGAAATGAAAAGCATACTGATTTCGTATTTGCATGTTCAGATGATCCTATAGTCATCACAATTTTGGATGGGAAAACTCTTTGTATGTTTTTGGAAGATGAAGATGACTTTGCCATGTTGGCGGAGAATCTTTTCACTGATTTAGACACAGAAGATAGAGGAAAGATCAGAAGAAATCAAATACGGGATGCTCTCATTCATATGGGTGTTGAAATGGGAATTCCTCCTCTTTCAGGTTCGCTCCCAGCCTTCCCTTCTCCCCAATAAAGAGCACCAAAATGCCAGTTTTTCTGTTGCATTGCTGGATACTTTTAAGTTTGTTTAAATGATGAAGCTTTACTCAAAAACTTTTTTCTTATGTAACATCATTTGATATTATATCCTCTCTGCATATGCAAAATTCTGCAAATATTATTTCTTAGGAGAAAATGCAGCAGATACCCCTTAACATTTGCACTTTGACTTTGTGCTTCTTAACTTTTTAATTTGGGAAAAGGTCCAAAATTACCCCTATAGTATAGTATATTGTTTACTTCTGACACCCGTTATACTTTTTGTCCAAATCTATTCCTACCGTTAATCAACTTTTAAAAATTGCCGCTAGCCCTAACGGATCTCCACCGTGGCACCGTAACAGCTGACCCCCTCAATTTTCTCCATTTCAGTTGCCAAGTCACTTGACCCTGACTCTCTCTCATTTTTCAAGACCTCACAGCCATATTCCCCTTCTTTGTGAGACTCTCGTCTCCTGCTCTCTCGAGCAACATCAATCGTTTTGTATCCATATTTAATGACTAAAATTTTCTAATAGTCTCTCTTTACCCTTCTCCCGCCCTAACAACCACACCTCAATCGATAAGCCACCATAGCTCCACCAATGACCTCTCAGTTGAATCATAAAACTCGTGCTAAATTTGCCTATGAGACAACGCAAAAGAAGATAGAAAGAGGAGCAAAAATCTTACCCAACTACCAGATGACAAAAATTATGATTTAGAGGAAAAGGGAAACTAAGTAAAAAAGGAACCACAACACAACACGTGGTTCACAATCATCTCCACTGCAACCACAACACAAAACACAAACCACCAGAGATATAAGCAGGAAAGACCCATAAATAAATTCACTCAATTGAACAATCACAACGCGCAGCTTGCCTCTATTCCCTCTTTCTTTTCTCTTTTGCTATAAACTCATTATCTTCTTCTCTGATTTTCACCTTCATAAATAACAGATCCAAAACCTTATGAAAAAACCTTCATCAAGAGAAAATCAATTACTGTAAACTACACTTAAAGCTAAGTCTGCCAAATCTGAAGCCATCACTCTCCTTCTCCATCAAAAATCTCCATCGGCAGTGATAGAGTAACAACAATAACAAACAACAACAACTACCCAGTATAATCCCACAAGGTGGGGTCTGGGAAGGGTAATACGTACGCTGACCTTACCCCTACCCGAAATGGCAGAGAGACTGTTTTCAATTGACCCTCGGCTCAGGAAAAGGAAAATAAAAATAAAAGCAAAAACAAGAGAGTATTAGTAACTCTATGAAAAATCACATAGACAATTATCAAAACATAAACTATAAACTACAAATAAAATGGCATGCAGTAATCTCAAAACATAAACCAAATACACAAATCATCTATAGAGAGCCCTACCAAACCCCGAGACCGGGATAGAAGTGCGAAAGATACAAGGGCCCCCTATCCGACAACCCTAATACTAGACCTCCAGACTCTCCTATCAAGGGTCATGTTCTCGGAAATTCGCATTCTAGCCATGTCCTGCCTGACCACCTCTCCCCAATACCTCTCGGGCCTCCCTCTGCCTCGACTCATGCCAACCATCGCCAGCCGCTCACAACTCCTCACCGGGGCGTCGGGGCTCCTCCTCCGCACATGCCCGAACCACCTAAGCCTCGCTTCCCGCATCTTCTCATCCACCGGGGCCACCCCCACCTTTTCCCGAATGACTTCATTCCTAATCTTATCCAACCTGGTGAGCCCGCACATCCACTTGAGCATCCTCATCTCCGCAACCTTCATTTTCTGAACTTGAGAATTTTTCACCGGCCAACACTCCACCCCATACAGCATGGCAGGTCTAACCACAGCTCTATAAAACTTTTCCTGAAGTTTCTGTGGCACTTTTTTGTCACACAATACTCCTGATACAAGCCTCCATTTCGACCATCCCGCCCCTATGCGGTGGGTGACATCCCCTTCGATCTCTCCGTTCCCCTGAATCATCGACCCAAGATATCGAAAACTGTCCCTCTTGACGATGACATGATATCCAAGCTTCACGTCCATGCCCACCTCGCCAGGCTCGGCGCTAAACTTGCACTCCAGGTATTCTGTCTTAGATTTGCTTAGTTTGAGACCCTTAGACTCGAGAGTCTGTCTCTAGACCTCCAACCTCTCGTTAACACCGACCCTCGTCTCGTCTATCAAGACAATGTCATCCGCAAATAGCATACACCATGGCACATCCCCTTGAATATGGCGCGTTAGAGCCTCCATCACCAAAGCAAATAAGAGCGGGCTAAGTGCAGATCCTTGATGAAGCCCCATAACCACCTGGAAATGGTCTGAGTCGCGACCCACCGTCCTAACCCTAGTTTTAGCACCATCGTACATGTCCTTGATCACTCTGATGTAGGCTTCTGACACACTCTTCACCTCGAGGCACCTCCATAGCACCTCCCTTGGGACCTTGTCGTACGCGTTCTCCAAGTCGATAAACACCATGTGCAGGTCCTTCTTCTTATCCCTAAACTGTTCCACCAATCTCCTGACAAGGTGAATAGCTTCTACAGTGGAGCGGCCCAGCATGAAACCGAACTGATTTAGGGATATAAACGCCATCTCCCTCGCCCTCGCCTCAACCACCCGCTCCCAAACTTTCATGGTGTGCCTTAGTAATTTGATACCCCTATAGTTGCAACAATGGACATCCCCTTTGTTCTTATACAAGGGCACCACTGTACTCAACCTTCACTCCTCCGGCATCCTCTTAGTCCTGAAGATCACATTGAATAGTCTCGACAGCCACTCCGCCCCAGTCCTACCCATGCACTTCCAAAACTCTACCGGAATTTCGTCAGGTCAGGTCGCTCGGCCCCTACTCATCCTACGCAAAGCCCCCACGACCTCCTCCACCCTAATGCGTCTGCAGTACCCAAGGTCTCTATGACACTCTGAATTCCCCAGCTCCGCTAGCTCTATCTCGCGATCCCCTCCTCGTTAAGAGATCTCAAAAGTACGCCTGCCAACTCCGCTTACTTGAGACTCCCCCATCAGAACTCTACCATCCTCGTCCCTATGCACCTAACTTGGTCTAGATCCCGCGCCTTACTCTCCCTAACTTTAGCCAACCTGAATAACTTCCTGTCCCCACCTTTCTCCCCCAATTCCTCGTATATGCGACCAAACGCCGCATTTTTGACTTCCGTGATCGCCAGCTTCGCTTCCTTCCTCGCCACCTTGTAACTCTCCCTGTTCACTCTCTTTTCTTCCTCGCTTTTGCTCCCTACCACCTTAGCAAACGCCGCCTTCTTCGCCTCCACTTTACCTTGGACTACGTCGTTCCACCACCAGTCACCCTGATGTCTGTCTGAATAGCCCTTGGCTACCCCGAGCACATCCCGTGCTACCTCCCTAACCAAGTTTGCCGTCTCCGACCACATTGCGTCCGCTTCCCCAGAACTTCTCCAAGCTCCACCATCAACTAACCTCCTGTCCAACTCTTGGGCTTTCTCCTTAGTCAAAGCTCCCCATCTAATCCGCGGCCGGCCCCGCGCACCCCTCCTCTTCCTCTTCACCTAGAGACCGACATCCATCACTAGGAGTCTATGCAGAGTCGACAGGGACTCTCCCGGAATAATCTTGCAGTCCTTACACAACCTTCTATCACTCCTTTCGAGGAGGAGGTAATCAATCTGAGTTCGTATCGCCGAACTTTTGAAAGTTATCAAATGTTCCTCCCTCTTCTGAAACGACGAGTTCACAATCAAAAGCTCAAAAGCCCTGGCGAAATCAAGCAGCAAAGTGCCTCCTCCGTTCCTAACTCCAAGGCCAAAGCCTCCATGCACCTCACCATAACCACCGGTGACGGAGTAACAAACACAAAAATTATCGTCTCTTAGTTAAAATTGATTCTTAGTTACCTAAGGAAACTAGGACCCAGCTTGACAAGTGTGAGCCCTAATTTTTTGTCAATGGAGAATGTAATGGGTCTATGGGGTCAAGTGACTTGGCAACTGAAATTGAGGGGGTCAGCTTCCACACTTGGAGATCTGTTCGATTTTAAAAGTTGATTAACGGTAGGGATAGATTTGGACGAAAAGTATGAGGGGTGGCTGAGGTAAACAATATACCATATTAAAGGGGCAATTTTGGATCTTTTCCTTTTTAATTTTTTTGGAAATTTGACGCTTTGACATTATAGGGTAGAGTTGACGAGCAAATAAGGCACGTAATTTTGTTACCAGTACGTGCAGTAGAGGTAGTTGGAAACTCTTGTTGCTCTCTTAAAGTTCAAAAGCTCATAATCTGTACCAGAAACCAGAATGGTCTGGTCCCGGATTGTGCGTTTTTGGGCTACATTACCATTGCTAGATTGAGTTTCAGATAGATCCCAGCATGTCTCCCTGTCATGTTCATTTTACCAGACATGATGCACCTAAGTTGGTTCCTTAAGAATGGCCTCATCCTTCTTCGTAGAAATTCCTCTATTAGCCAGCTGGGAGGCGGGACAAAGAGCTTCACATTAAGAGGCTCATGTTCAATGCTAGCTGTGAGGAAACAGAATAAACATACATAAATATCCTCCAAAATTTGATACAATAGATTCAATGAGAATCTGATTCTTCAACAAGGTAAAATATAGTCAATGGGTAAAAGACATGGTATCATAAAGAGTTTCACGTTGTTACTTCCACTCTTCTTAGTTTTTGATGAATGACATGACTTTAACCGCTTTCTTTCTTTCAACACGCTGTACGTGTGGACATCCCAGAATCCCCTGGTTGAGTTTCACAAATTCACCAATTGCCATCCCAGACTCCCCTGGTTGAGTTTCACAAATTCACCAATTGCCTGTAGGACCACTGAATGCTATGTTATGTCTTTGTTGCACTCCATGTTCTGTAGCAGGTCTGCATTTGATAGCAATTTTCAATTTCCGTTATACTGCACAAATGGGCATTAACTTTCTTCTATCCAGCTTCTTGTCTTCTTGAATGTCGTATTCTTAATATAGAGGTGATCTTTATAAACTATAACCTCAACTATGAGCCAGAGCTCCACAACATCTGGACACTAGCAACTGTTAGAAATATGGAGTTCTCGCTCTTTATTGGTGTTTAGGTGTATAATTCCATGATTTTAACTAGATAAATAGATCCGATTGCTGAAAAACCCTAAGGACTTACTGGAAAATATTACTAACATAATAATGTTGACGTGAAGACTGACTTGTTGACTGAATGTATCTCTATGATAGAATGACACAGGGAAGTAGACTGACTGAACTGGACGCACGCTAGCCTAAGATTTTGTTGGTGACCTGACAGACTTATTATGTCGCCAACGTGGCTCACACGTGGTAGTGACAGAGACAAGCTTTGGCATGTGGGATTATGTGTCTGTTAGTGGCAGTACCAGCACATTTGATGGTGAAACTGAGTGCGATTTGGAATGCTGTATTTGTCTCGTCAAGATGAAGCTCCAAGTGTTGTTGGTTGGCCAATTTGTCTACAGGATTGACACGAGCCTTGAGGCATTAGATAGATTTTCCACTGGACAATTTCTTATGATTATCTCGTGATACACACACATCTTACACTGGACATTCTCTTATGATTACCTCATGATTGTCTTGTTTATCATTATCGTCGAATAGTGGACAATTTCTTGTATTGTTTTTCTAATTCAGAATCTATAATCTTGGTCGTAAATTGCAGTTCAATCAAATATTATTTGACAGTTTATTTCTGTGCTAAATCCTAGCTTTGATATTGAGCAGAGTTTCCTCTACTAAGTGACATTTTAAAGAGGCATGGAGCTGAAGGAGAGGACGAAGTGGGGCAGGCCCAATTTGCACATTTACTTCAGCCTGTGCTTCAGGAGCTGGCAGATGCTCTTGCTAAGAACCCTGTGGTTGTAGTGCAGAAAATCAAGATCAATAATGGTTCCAAATTAAGAAAGGTAGCTACTTCCCCGGTTTTATGTACTTCGATCTCTGTTGAAGGAAACAACTCTTAGGTTGCACTCACTATGATCCATGCACATTTTGGTAACATGACACTTTATCATATTACTATTTTTAATAGTTGAACATCTTAGTAAGTGAGATGAAGGTATGTACTTCCAATTTAGACATAAGAATCCTTATCAAATAGAAAAAATAGACATAAAGGGCCGACCCAGTTCAATACCCACTTCGTGGGTGTCCGGGGAAGGGAATACTCTAGGCAGCCTTCCCCCTGCTTTGCAGAGAGGCTGATTCGAACCCGCGACCTGACACACCACGGCAAGCAAGCTTACCGCTGAGCCAAGCCGGCCCTTCCGAAAAAATAGACATAAATTATAGGAATGTTTGGTAAATTTAGACTCTTAATTTGAACTTTGCCCATGTGTCACGACCCGGATTTTTCCCCCAATATCGGGATCGTGATGGCGCCTACTCGTGGTAGCTAGGCAAGCCACTGTATTCATACTATCCCGTTTTTAACACAATTTTAATTAAATAAATGCGGAATACTTTATCGAAATGGAAATAACTAATTACAAAGTGAAAATCATACTGAAATCCTCTACCCAAGACGTGGAGTCACCAACTCACAAACTACTATGGAATACTACACATAAAAGTCCGAAAGAAATATAACACAATTCTGTTTGTCTCGGAACAAAGAGACTCCAGCTAATAACATAAATAAAGAGAGAGACGCCGGGCCTGCGGACGTCTGCAAGCTACCTCGGTCTCAAATATGATCAACTCCCACGCGATCTATTTACTGCTGCTGTTGCTCCTGATCGTAACCTGGACCTGTGCAAAAACGCACAGAAGTGTAGCATCAGCACAACCGACCCCATGTGCTGGTAAGTGCCTGGCCTATCCCGGCGAAGTAGTGACAAGACTAGGACCAGACACTCACATAAACCTGTGCAATTCAATATATATATATGTGTACCACAAAATAACAAGAAATAATCAAGTATTAACACAATAAGGAATACCTTAAAGAATTCAAAAATTAACAACGGTTAATAAATTCACAAGGAAAAACAAAGTATAATGGAAACACAAGTAATATCAAGTTCAAGAAATAGCAAGCAGTTGCACGGCATCACCCTTCGTGCTTTTACTCTCATCCTCACCAAATAAACAAATAAAGTACACGACATCACCCTTCGTGCTTTTACTCTCGTCCTCACATCCATAGTACGGCATGATCCTTCGTACATGGTTCAATAACAAGGCACGGCATGATCCTTCGTGCATAATCAATAAATAAACATGGCACGGCATTAACCTTCGTGCATAAATAAATAAACATGGCACGGCATTAACCTTCGTGCATAAATAAATAAACATGGCACGGCATCACCCTTCGTGCATTATCACTCTTCCTCACCCAAATAACAATCACAGTTAAGGGCAAAGAAAGAAACAATAATTCATAAACCGTCCCATCAAGGGCAATCAATAATTATCTTCACAACAAGTCCCAACAAGGGAGAACAATAACAATTCATCTGTAATATATCTCAAAATAATCATTTTCCAACGACTCACGGTCATACTAGACGCCAATGTATGGATGCTCGTCACCACAGCCCATACACCGCACTCGATCACATAACACATAACACATAATCCTATTCCCTCAAGCTAGGATAGAACAAACACTTACCTCGAATGCTTATGAACAATTCAATCCGTGGAAATGTCTTTTTCTTTCAACTTTGGCTCCAATCCAATCGTATCTATACATAATTGATTTAATATCATCAATACTACTCAACAAACTAATTCTTAAGACCAAATACATCTTTTACAACATTCCGCCCGAAATAGTGAATTTCAACCCCGGGCCCACATGGTCGGAATTCGGGGTTAGGACCAAAATCCGGTTACCCATCCCCCACGAGTTCATGTATATGATTTGTTTCAAAATCGGACCTCAATTCGAGGTCCAATTCCCCAATTTATGAAAAACCCTATTTTCTAACAAAAACAAGAATTCTACCATGAAAATCTTTGATTTCTTATGAAAAACATGTTTAATGATGTTAGGAATTGAAAGAATTAAGTAAAAAGTGACTTACAATCGTTTTGACGAAGAAGAAATCCTTGAAGAATCGCAAATGGGTGTTTTGGTTTTGTAAAAAGTGAAGAAATGACTGAAATTCGTGTTTTTCAGGTCTCTGTGTTCGCATTTGCGAACATGGGTTCGCAATTGCGAACCCCGACCAATTTCTGGAGTTTGAAAAATAAGCTAAGGCTGGGAAGTTCGCATTTGCGAACACTGGCAGACAAAGGAGTGTTCGCATTTGCGAACTAATGTTCGCATTTGCGAACACATGCTGTATAAGGCAGTGTTCGCATTTGCGAACCAAGGCAGTATGGGAAATGTTCGCATTTGCGAACTATTGTTCGCATTTGCGAACATAGGCAGCACCGGGGACCTTCGCAAATGCGAACAATTGTTCGCATTTGCGAACAAGGCTGGGCCAAAGGGGGCTTCGCATTTGCGATGAATGTTCGCATTTGCGAGCCAGTCCCCTTCGCAATTGCGAGAAATACTTCGCAATTGCGAAGCCAACAGCTGGGTGAAAAACCAGCAGTTCAAAAAATCAGATTTTCATCCAACGGCCTATCAAATCTTTACCCGAGCCCCCCGGGCTCCAAACCAAACATGTACATAACCTCAAAAACACATTATGAACTTGTTCGTGCGATCACATCGCCAATATCACTTCGTTTTAATCAAATCAAGCCTCAAACTCATGATTTTCATACTTTTGATTTTCAAAACTTCTTAACTTGGAACTCAAGGTCCAAAACATCTCAAACGACATCCGAATGTCACCAAACTTTACAGAAATCACATATATAATATTTAAGACTTGTACCGGGCGTCGGAACCAAAATACGAGCCCGATACCAAGGTCAATTAATTCATTTCCTTTAACAATTACATCAAAAACAATTTCATAGAAAAATTCATAACTTGGGCTCTAGGCCTCAGAATTCGACTCCGGACGCATGTCCAAGTCCCATATTTTCCTACGGACCTCTCGGGACCATCCAATCTCGGTCCGGATCCGTTTACCAAAAATGTTGACCGAAGTCAACCATATCAATATTAATATCATTTTTATCCAAATTTCTCATAGAATTCATATTTTCTATCACAAAATCTTTCCGCTACATGCTCGGATCGTGCACGCAAATCGAGGCAACATAGAATGAGGTTTTCAAGGCCTCAGAAGCTTGAAATGATTAATTAAATAAGTGATGACCCTTTGGGTCGTCACAATCTCCACCTCTAAAATATATTATTATTTCCCTCAACAAATAAAAATACCAAATAAGATAAGAAAATTATAACAAACGCCTTGCACCACTTAGGTGAAGGAGTATAGCATCAGTTTGGACAACTTTGGATCCAACAATATTACGCCTTTCTTCAACTTTGAATCGGTGGATTGCTCCAATGTGACCCTCTATAGTTTTCTTTACTAAGTTATCTCTTCTTTTTCATTGTTACTATATATAGATTTATTGGGGAATTTGCTCAGAGGTTGTAGTTCATAACTGTATCGTAAGGGTGGGCATATATCGGTAAAACCGATAATTCGGACCGTTAATTTTTTATTGGGTTATCGGTATTAACGCTTATTGGGTTAACGGTTCGGTAACGGGGTAAACAATTTTTTTTATTGGGTTATCGGTTCGGTCTCGGTTTATATTTTTGTTATCGGGTAAAAACCGATAACCCATTAAGAATATAGTAATTTACTAATCTACTCTTATATACTAGGGTTCCCTTTTATTTTACTAGTTTCCTATTTCCCTTCCCTCATTCCCTGTTCCCTCGCCTCTTCCAGTCTTCTCTTTAGTTAGTTCACTCCAAGAACCAGAACCAGTTTATCAAATCATCATTTTCTTGTGTTATTATACACGAAATCTTGTCTCAGTTATTATACAAGAAATCTTGTTATATAGGTGTTATTATACTGCTATGTCATTGAACAAATGAATCTAACATTTTACTCCTCCAATTATTTGGGTGTCATTGCATTTTGACTCTTAACGTTTTACTCCTCCATTGCAAGAACGTGGAATGGGTTTATCTTTTCATGAATTTTGACTCATGTTTTCGGTATAATATTTCAGTTTAATTGTAGTTTTATCTTATCGGGTAAACCGATAACCGAACCGATAAGAATCGATAACCGATAAGTCGATAACCGATAACTAATATCTTATCGGTTTGGTTATCGGGTTATGATATTTGTAAACCGATAACCGATATGCAAAATCGATAATTTTCAAAACCGAACCGAACCGACCGATGCCCACCCCTACTGTAAGCCACCCCTCCCACTCTGTCTAGAATCTCAAATGGACCAATATACCTAGGGCTGAGCTTGCCCTTCTTCCCAAACCTCATCACGCCCTTCATAGGCGACACCCGGAGCAATACTCGTTCACCAACCATGAAATCTACATCTCGAACCTTACGATCCGCATAAGTCTTCTGCCTGGACTGAGCTGAACGCAATCTCTCCTGAATAGTCTTGACCTTATCCAAGGCCTCCTGAACTAAGTCGTACCCAACAACCGAGCCTCTCCCGGTTCAAACCATCCAAGTGGTGATCGACATCGCCTACCATACAACGCCTCATACGGAGCCATCTGGATGCTAGATTGGTAACTGTTATTGTAGGCGAACTCTGCTAATGGTAGAAACCGATCCCACGAGCCTCCGAAATCAATAACACAGGCTCGAAGCATGTCCTCAAGAATCTGAATAGTCCTCTCGGACTGGCCATCCGTCCGAGGATGAAATGCCGTACTCAACTGAACCTGGGTGCCTAACTCCTGCTGGACCGCTTTCCAGAACCGCGAGGTAAATAGCGTACCCCGATCAGAGATAATAGATACTGGCACTCCATGGAGACGAACAATCTCCCTAATGTAAACCTCCGCTAACCTCTCCGACGAGTAGGAGACATGTACTGGAATAAAGAGTGCTGACTTGGTCAGCCTATCAACAATGACCCAAATAGCATCAAATTTCCTCCGAGTCAAAGGAAGTCCAGTAACGAAGTCCATAGTGATCCGCTCCCATTTCCACTCGGAATTTCAATCCTCTGGAATACACCACCAGGTCTCTGGTGCTCATATTTCACCTGCTGACAATTTAGACACCGAGCGACATACGCAACGATATCTTTCTTCATTCTGCGCCACCAATAGTGCTGCCGTAAGTCCTGGTACATCTTCGCGGCGCCTGGGTGAATAGAATACCACGAACTGTGGGCCTCCGCTAAGATCAACTCTCGAATCCCTTCGACATCGGGCACACAAACTCGACCCTGCAATTTCAATACCCCATCATCATCTAGATTTACCTGTGTGGCACCTCCCCGCTGTACTGTATCTCTCAACTCACGCAAACGAGGATCATCAAATTGCCTCTCACGGATACGCTCTAATAAAGAAGAACGAGCGACCGTGCAGGCTAACACCCTGCTAGGCTCAGAAATGTCCAATCTCACGAACCGGTTGGCTAAGGCCTGGACATCTAGAGCTAATGGTCTCTGACTGACCGGAATGTATGCAAGACTACCCATGCTGGCATACTTTCTACTCAAAGCATCGGCCACCACATTGGCCTTACCTGGGTGATATAAGATAGTAACATCATAGTCTTTTAGCAACTCTAACCATCTCCGCCGTCGTAGATTCAACTCCTTCTGCTTGAACAAGTACTGTAGGCTTTTGTGATCAGTGTACACCTCACATGTCACACCATATAGATAATGCCTCCAGATCTAAGGCATGAACCACTGCTGCTAACTCAAGATCATGAACTGGATAATTCTTCTCATGTATCTTTAACTGCCTCGAAGCATAAGCGATAACCTTACCATCCCGCATCAATACCGCTCCAAGCCCTGTACGAGATGCGTCACAATAAACTGTATAAGGCCCTGTACCTGTAGGTAGTATCAACACTGGTGCGGTGGTCAAGGCTGTCTTGAGCTTCTGAAAGCTCGCCTCACACTCCTCTGACCACTGGAACTGGACACCCTTCTGGGTCAACCTGGTCATCGGGGCTGCAATAGAAGAAAACCCCTCTACAAAACGACGGTAGTAACCTGCTAATCCCAACAAACTCCGGATCTCAGTCACTGAAGCTGGTCGAGGCCAATTCTGGACTGCCTCAATCTTCTTTGGGTCTACCTGAATACCTTCCACCGATACAACGTGACCCAGAAATGCTACCGAACTCAGCCAGAACTCACATTTAGAAAATTTGGCATATAGCTGGTTATCTTTCAGAGTCTGAAGAACCACTCTGAGGTGCCGCTCGTGCTCTTCCTGGCTGCGGGAGTACACCAGGATGTCATCTATGAAGACTATCACGAACAGATCTAAGTAAGGCCCGAATACCCGATTCATCAACTCCATGAATGCTGCTGGGGCATTGGTCAACCCGAAGGACACGACCAAGAACTCATAATGCCCATATCTAGAGCGAAAGGCCGTCTTAGGAATGTCAACCGCCCTGATCTTCAGCTGATGGTAGCCTGACCTCAAGTCTATCTTAGAGAATACCCTCGCTCCCTGGAGCTGGTCAAACAAATCATCAATCCTCGGCAGTGGATATTTATTTTTGATAGTCACCTTGTTTAACTGCCGGTAATCAATACACATCCGCATCGAGCCATCCTTCTTCTTTACAAATAATACAGGTGCTCCCCAGGGGGAAACACTGGGCCTGATAAAACCCTTCTCAAGAAGGTCCTGCAACTGATCTTTCAACTCTTTTAGTTCCGGCGGGGCCATACGATAGGGTGGAATAGTGATGGGCTGAGTACCCGGTGCCAGATCAATACAGAAATCAATATCCCTGTCGGGTGGCATGCCCGGCAGGTCTGAAGGAAAAACCTCCGGAAACTCCCGTGCAATAGGGACCGACTCAATGGAAGGAACTTCTGCGCCGGAATCACGAACATAAGCCAAATAAGCTAGACACCCCTTCTCGACCATACGTCGAGCCTTAACATAGGAAATAACAGAGCGAACGGAGTGGCTTGAGGTACCTTTCCACTCTAGTCGGGGTGATTCCGGCAAGGCTAAGGTCACCGTCTTAGCATGACAATCAAGAATAAGCATGATATGGGGACAACCAATCCATCCCCAATATGACATCAAAATCTACCATATCCAAAAGCAACAGATCAACACGGATCTCAAGAACCCCCAAATATAACTACGCACGAACGACGCACCCGATCGACTACAATAGAGTCACCCACCGGCGTAGCCACATAAACTGGAATATCCAGAGCAGCATAGCTGGGCACAACCAAATACGATGCGAAGTAGGAAGACACATAGGAATATGTAGATCCAGGGTCAAATAATAATGAAGCACCTCCGCCACACACAAGAATAGTACCCGTAATCACGAGCATCCGATGCCTCCGCCTCTGGGTCTGGCCGGTAAAGCATAGAATCGGGGATCCGCACCTCCCCTCCGAGCCGCGTCTCTAGGACGACCATCAACCGGCCGACCTCTACCTCTCGCCGGTCGGTCTCCACCTCTACGGTCTCGACCTCCACCTCTATAACCTCTACCCCCGCCTCTGGCTGGCTGGGCAGGCCGAGGGTCAGCTGGGGCCTGAATCATAGGACGAGGACCTCGCTGCTGAGAGTTGCCCGCCGCTGTAGGGCAATTCCTGATAAAATGACCTGGGTCGCCACAACCGTAGCAACTCTTAGACTGATAGTGCTGCTGGCCCTGACGTCCTGAATGGCCTCCACGAACACTCTGAAGAGGCTGAGCATTAATAGGAGACTGGTCTGAATAATGCCCCCGAAAACCACGATCACCTGGTCCACCCTGTGAAGCCTGAAGGGCGGAATGAAAAGGCCTGGAGGACTGGCCTCTATCAAAGGATTCTCTGCCACCAGAGGAAGAACCACCAAACCTGCCTGAATGACGAGGCCTCTTATCTGAAGAATAACCGCCTCCCTAGCAAGAGCCATCTCAACTCTGCGTGCTGCATTGGCTGCCTCCTGAAATGATATGTCACTCCCTACGCCCATAGCCATCTGGAGTCTAATCGGCTGATTAAGCCCATCTATAAACCTGCGGACCCTCTCCCGCTCCGTGGGAAGTATCACCACTGCATGACGAGCCAAGTCGATAAATCTCGTCTCATACTGTGTAACTGTCATAGTGCCCTGATGGAGGCGCTCAAACTGCCTCCGAAGTACATCCCGCTGAGTAGGAGGGAGAAACTTCTCCATAAATAGTTCCGCAAACTGGTCCCATGATAAAGCTGGGGACCCTGCTGGTCGAGTCAAGCAATAATCTCTCCACCAAGTCTTGGCGGATCCTGCAAGCCTGAAGGTACAGAAGTCAACTCCGTTTGTCTCCACGATCCCCATAGTCTTGAGAATCTCATGGCAACTGAATAAAAAGTCCCGAGGATCCTCTGATGCGGCTCCACTGAATGTAGTGGTAAATAGCTTGGAGAACCGATCAAGCCTCCATAACGAATCAGAAGTCATGGCCGCTCCATCACCGGCATGAGCTGTGGTACCTGACTGAGTGGCCACAACTGGCTGGATTACTGGTGCCTGAGGCTGAGGAGCTACTGGCTCCGGAGTATGAGCAATAGGAGTCTGGGCCCCTCCTCCAGCCTGAGAAGTGGCTGGGGCAACTGATAATAGACCCGCTCTGGCAATGCTGTCCATGAATCCCGCTATTCTGACCAAAGCATCCCGGAGATCCGGGGTAAATAAAGCCTCTCCTGGGACCTGAGCTGGGCCCACTGGAGCTGCTGGAACCGGAACCTCCTCGTCAATTTCAATATGAGGCTCCACCTCTGGGGTAGCTGCCCGGGGCTGAGCTCTACCCCTACCACGGCCTCTGATACGGCCTTGGCCCCTGCCCCTCACGGGAGCTGCCTGGGGCTCGGGCTGCTGGTCAGCGGACGAAGAAGCGCGTGTCCTCACCATCCGCGAAAGGACAGAATAGAAATTCAATCAGTAATTGAGGAACAAGTCGCACGACAAGAAAGAACAAATGAGAGACTCTTTCCTAACTCAATAGACTCTGGAGGACAAGTACGGACGTCTCCGTACCTACCTCTCAAACTCTACTAAGCTTGTTCGTGAGTGGTGAGACCTATGTAACCTAGAGCTCTGATACCAAAATACTGTCACGACCCGGATTTTTCCCCCAATATCGGGATCGTGATGGCGCCTACTCGTGGTAGCTAGGCAAGCCACCGTATTCATACTATCCTGTTTTTAACACAATTTTAATTAAATAAATGCGGAATACTTTATCGAAATGGAAATAACTAATTACAAAGTGAAAATCATACTGAAATCCTCTACCCAAGACGTGGAGTCACCAACTCACAAACTACTATGGAATACTACACATAAAAGTCCGAAAGAAATATAACACAATTCTGTTTGTCTCGGAACAAAGAGACTACACCTAATAACATAAATAAAGAGAGAGACGCCGGCCCTGCGGACGTCTGCAAGCTACCTCGGCCTCAAATATGATCAACTCCCACGCGATCTATTTACTCGCCGTCGTCGCTCCCGATCGTAACTCGGACTCGTGCAAAAACGCACGAAGTGTAGTATCCGCACAACCGACCCCACGTGCCGGTAAGTGCCCGGCCTATCCCGGCAAGTAGTGACAAGCCTAGGACCGTACACTCACATAAACCCGTGCAATTCAATATATATATATACCACAAAATAACAAGAAATAATCAAGTAATAACACAATAAGGAATATCTCAAAGAATTCAACAATTAACAACAGCTTAATAAATTCACAAGGAAAAACAAAGTATAATGTAAACACAAGTAATATCAATTCAAGAAATAGCAAGCAGTTGCACGCGCATCACCCTTCGTGCTTTTACTCTCATCCTCACCAAATAAACAAATAAAGTACACCGCATCACCCTTCGTGCTTTTACTCTCATCCTCACATCCATAGTACGGCATGATCCTTCGTACATGGTTCAATAATAGGGCACGGCATGATCCTTCGTGCATAATCAATAAATAAACATACTACGGCATTAACCTTCGTGCATAAATAAATAAACATGGCACGGCATCACCCTTCGTGCATTATCACTCTTCCTCACCCAAATAACAATCACGGTTAAGGGCAAAGAAAGAAACAGTAATTCATAAACCGTCCCATCAAGGGCAATCAATAATTATCTTCACAACAAGTCCCAACAAGGGAGAACAATAACAATTCATCTGTAATATATCTCAAAATAATCATTTTCCAACGACTCACGGTCATACTAGACGCCAGTGTATGGATGCTCGTCACCACAGCTCATACACCGCACTCGATCACATAACACATAACACATAATCCTATTCCCTCAAGCTAGGATAGAACAAACACTTACCTCGAATGCTTATGAACAATTCAATCCGTGGAAATGTCTTTTTCTTTCAACTTTGGCTCCAATCCAATCGTATCTATACATAATTGATTTAATATCATCAATACTACTCAACAAACTAATTCTTAAGACCAAATACATCTTTTACAACATTCTGCCCCGAAATAGTGAATTTCAACCCCGGGCCCACATGGTCGGAACTCGGGGTTAGGACCAAAATCCGGTTACCCATCCCCCCACGAGTCCATGTATATGATTTGTTTCAAAATCGGACCTCAATTCGAGGTCCAATTCCCCAATTTATGAAAAACCCTATTTTCTAACAAAAACAAGAATTCTACCATGAAAATCTTTGATTTCTTATGAAAAACATGTTTAATGATGTTAGGAATTGAAAGAATTAAGTAAAAAGTGACTTACAATCGTTTTGATGAAGAAGAAATCCTTGAAGAATCGCAAATGGGTGTTTTGGGTTGTGAAATGTGAAGAATGAAGCTGGAAATCGTGATTTACAGATCTCTATGTTCGCATTTGCGAACACGGGTTCGCATTTGCGAACACGGGTTCGCAATTGCGAACCCCGACCTATTTCTGGAGTTCGAAAAATAAGCTAAGGCTGGGAAGTTCGCATTTGCGAACTTTTGTTCGCATTTGCGAAGCCAAGGCAAAACTGGGAAGTTCGCATTTGCGAACTATTGTTCGCAATTGCGAACACAGGATAAATATTGGGAGGTTCGCATTTGCGAACTATTGTTCGCATTTGCGAACACAGGCAGAATAGTGAATGTTCGCATTTGCGAACTTTTGTTCGCATTTGCGAACATAGGCAGGCACTGGGGACCTTCGCAAATGCGAACAATTGTTCGCATTTGCGAACAAGGCTGGGTCAAAGGGTGCTTCGCATTTGCGATAAAGGTTCGCATTTGCGAGCCTTGCCTTACACCGTCCCCTTCGCAATTGCGAGAAATTCTTCGCAATTGCGAAGCCAACAGCTGGGTGAAAAACCAGCAGTTCAAAAATTCAGAATTTCATCCAACGGCCTATCAAATCTTTACCCGAGCCCCCCCGGCTCCAAACCAAACATGTACATAACCTCAAAAACACATTATGAACTTGTTCGTGCGATCACATCGCCAATATCACTTCGTTTTAATCAAATCAAGCCTCAAACTCATGATTTTCATACTTTTGATTTTCAAAACTTCTTAACTTGGAACTCAAGGTCCAAAACATCTCAAACGACATCCGAATGTCACCAAACTTTACATAAATCACATATATAATATTTAAGACTTGTACCGGGCGTCGGAACCAAAATACGAGCCCGATACCAAGGTCAATTAATTTATTTCCTTTAACAATTACATCAAAAACAATTTTATAGAAAAATTCATAACTTGGGCTCTAGGCCTCAGAATTCGACTCCGGACGCATGTCCAAGTCCCATATTTTCCTACGGACCTCTCGGGACCATCCAATCTCGGTCCGGATCCGTTTACCAAAAATGTTGACCGAAGTCAACCATATCAATATTAATATCATTTTTATCCAAATTTCTCATAGAATTCATATTTTCTATCACAAAATCTTTCCGGCTACATGCTCGAATCGTGCACGTAAATCGATGCAACATAGAATGAGGTTTTCAAGGCCTCAGAAGCTCGAAATGATTAATAAAATAAGTGATGACCCTTTGGGTCGTCTGCTTTGCAGAGAGGCTGATTCGAACCCGCGACCTGACACACCACGGCAAGCAAGCTTACCGCTGAGCCAAGCCGGCCCTTCCGAAAAAATAGACATAAATTATAGGAATGTTTGGTAAATTTAGACTCTTAATTTGAACTTTGCCCATGACTCTTAACTCTTTCCCCACAGTTGATTTTCAGTTATCAAGTTAATCTTTTGTCAAATCTATCTATGTCTGAATTTCTCAATTTTTGAGACTATAGGACACATGATGAACTACAGAAAAAGTACTCCGTCCATTCCTCTTTATATGACACTATTACTATTTCATTTGTGAGTCAAACAGAATTTTCTTTGACTATATACTACATTTTAAATATTTTTAATTATAAAAAGCTGTAATATAAAGTTCCTCTTATCTATTTTCTGATTATGTAAGTTTTATTTTATATAAGATTAAGAAATTGGTGTCTGAATTGAGAGTAAAAATTAAACGGTTTGATACTTGTATTCCAAACCTCTTCATTCTTTTTGAAACGGATGGAATACTATCTTACAGAAGCTTGAATTTTCCAACAATTAAATGTCTCTATAAAAGTCAACGTGGACAGAAAAGTATGTACAAAAGCATTAATTGTAGTTTCTGAGCTAAGCAGGAGGCACTACCAGTGGCATAGACTTTTCAATTGGAGTATCTCCATAATCCCAGTGGATCTGTCTAACTTTCCGCCTGCTTGCTCTAATCTTCTCAACTGGTCATGTGATTCAGGTTTTGGCTGATGAAAAGCAACTAAGTGAGACAGTAGAGAAGATAATGCAGGAAAAGCAAGGTGAGAAGGATAGTCCAAGTAACAAAGATGTTATTCGGCGTTATCTCGAGAAAAATGGAGCATCATTGGGCTTGCCACCTCTGAAGAATGATGAAGTGGTGATTCTTCTATACGACATCGTATTAGGTGATATAGAAAATGGAAAGACCGATGCAGCATCAGAGAAGGATGAATTCTTGGTTTTCCTGAAGGAAATCCTTGAGAAATTTGCAGCTCAACTTGAAGTTAACCCAACTTTCCATGATCTTGACAATTGAAGTTATAGTACACACCCTCTCAATATAAGCTATTCCAGAAAGATCATATATGTATCGTAGACTTTGCTTTTGGTGCCAAGGCAACTTATAGTGTTTAGTTCTTATATTGTAGAATAACAAGTATTCATGAGACAGATAAATCAAACACGTTTCATTTGCATCTCCATCATTAGATTCTGATTGAGCTTTAGCGTAGCACTTATTCTTAATATCTATCGGAAAGAAATAAGTCAAATCTCCTAAATGCAGTTCTGAACTTCAGATATTGCTGTCATGTTGTAACATCTAAGAAATAGTTTGGTAATCCAAAACAGCCTCCAATTAGGAAATTATATTTCCTCTGGCGACCAGTAAGTACTTCCTCTCTCCTCTCTCTTCCCCCTTCTCTTACGCTCCTCCAACCCTCTGCCCCCTATCCCCCTACCCCACCCCCTTTCTCTGTGATTTTTAGGTTACCCCCTCCTCTTTCTCGAGTAGGCAGCCCCCCTCGTATTTGGAGGGTTGTTGTGTGTGTGATTTTCAGGTACTAGTCGCGGCGGACGAGGCGAGCTTGCGGCGTTTGGAAGTGAAGAGCGAAGCAACACCGGCCGAAACATACAAGAGTTGGCGGTAGTTGACATCGGACGAATCAAAGCATACTTTCAGGTTTTTTCACCGAGAGTTGGTACCTCCCGACCTCTTGTTTACTCTGTACACCCTTTTACGTATTCTAGCCAGCATCCTGTGTGTGGTTTACTATGTCGCTATTTAGCTTGCTTCCTTTTGCGTATTTTGCTATAGTTCGTGTGTGCGTCACTGTTGCCCGTAGTTGGTTGGAGGGACATTGGCTGCGGCGGGGGATGGTAGTATAAGGTCATGTCCTTGAGTAGGTGAATGGGGGTGAGTAGGGGGGCAGGTAGCGGTTCTGTCGGTGGGACGGGAGGCAAGAGTGGGAAGGGGTTAGCGGGCGCTCATAGATTGAGGATCGGGTCGTGGAACATCGGCACACTGATGGGTAAGTCCATTGAGTTGGCGAAGATTCTTCAGAAGATGAGGGTTAACATATCCTGTGTTCTGGAGACTAGGTGGAAAGGGTCGAAGGCGAGGAATGCAGACGAGTTTAAGTTGTGGTATTCTGGGGTTGTGAGGGGTAAGAATGGAGTGAGCATCTTGGTGGATATGGACCTTAGGGAGTTCGTGGTTGAGGTTAGGCGAGTGAATGATAGGTTAATGTCTATTAAGTTGGTTATTGAGGGTTGCGTTCTCAATGTCATCAGCGCTTACGCGCCGCAAGCCGGTTTAGATGAGGAGGTTAAGAGGCGCTTTTCGGAGGGCTTGGATGATTTGGTGAGTAGTATTCCCCAATCTAAGAAGTTAGTTATTGGAGAGGACTTTAATGGTCATATTGGGGTTGATGCTGGTGGTTATGGTGAGGTGCACGATAGCTTTGGCCTTGGGGTTAGGAACGGATGAGGCACTTTGCTGCTTGATTTCGCCAGGGCTTTCGGTCTTCTGATTGCGAACTCGACTTTTCAGAAGAGGGGGGAGCATTTGGTTACCTTCAAAAGTTCGGTGGCGAGGACTCAGATTGATTACCTCCTTCTCAGAAGGCGCGATAGAGGTTTGTGCAAGGACTGCAAGGTTAATTCGGGAGAGTCCCTTTCAACTCTGCATAGACTCCTAGTGATGGATGTCGGTCTCTGGGTAAAGAGGAAGAGGAGGGGTGCTCGGGGCCGATCGCGGATTAGATGGGGTGCTTTGACTAAGGAGAAAGCTCAGGAGTTGGAGAGGAGGTTAGTTGATGGTGGAGCTTGGAGAAGTTCTGGGGAAGCGGACACAATGTGGTCAGAGACAACAAACATGGTTAGGGAGGTAGCGCGGGATGTGCTTGGGCCAACATCAGGGGGAGTGAAGAAGGCGGCGTTTGCTAAGTTGGCAGGGAGCACAAGCGAGGAAGAAAGGAGAGTGAACAGGGACAACTACAAGGTGGCGAGGAAGGAAGCGAAGCTGGCCGTCACTGAAGCTAAAAATGCGGTGTTTGGTCGCATGTACGAGGAATTGGGAGAGAAAGACGGGGACATGAAGTTATTCCGGTTAGCTAAAGTAAGGGAAAGGAAGGCGCGGGATCTAGACCAAGTTAGGTGCATCAAGAACGAGGATGGTAGAGTTCCGATGGGGGAGTCTCAAGTCAAGCAGAGGTGGCAGGCGTATAGAGACCTTGGGTACTGCAGGCACATTAGGGTGGAGGAGGTTATGGGGGCTTTGCGTAGGATGAGTAGGGGTCGAGCGACCGGGCCAGACGAAATCCCGATGGAGTTCTGGAAATGTATGGGTAGGTCAAGAGTGGAGTGGCTCTCCAGGTTGTTCAATGTGATCTTCGGGACCAAAAGGATGCCGGAGGAGTGGAGGTGGAGTACAACGGTGCCCTTGTACAAGAATAAAGGGGATGTCCAGTGTTGCAACAACTATAGGGGTATCAAATTAATAAGTCACGCCATGAAGGTTTGGGAGCGGGTGGTCGAGGCGAGGGTGAGGGAGATGACATCTATATCGTTGAACCAGTTCGTTTTCATGACGGGCCGCTCCACTACAGAAGCTATCCACTTTGTCAGGAGATTGGTGGAACAGTTCAGGGATAAGAAGAAGGACCTGCACATGGTGTTTATCGACTCGGAGAAGGCATATGACAAGGTCCCTACGGAGGTGCTGTGGAGGTGCTTGGAGGTGAAGAGCGTGCCAGAAGCCTACATCAGAGTAGTCAAGGACATGTACGATGGAGCTAAGACTAGGGTTAGGACGGTGGATGGCGACTCAGACTATTTCCCGGTGGTTATGGGGCTCCATCAAGGATCTGCGCTTAGCCATCTCTTGTTTGCCTTGGTAATGGATGCTCTAACCCGACATATTCAAGGGGATGTGCCTTGGTGTATGCTATTTGCTGATGACATAGTCTTGATAGACGAGACGATGGTCGGTGTTAACGAGAGGTTAGAGGTTTTGAGACAGACTCTCGAGTCTAAGGGTTTCAGACTAAGCAGGTCTAAGACAGAATACCTGGAGTGCAAGTTTAGCGCCGAGCCGAGCGAAGTAGGCAGGGACGTGATGGTTAGATCTCAGGTCATTGCCAAGAGGGACAGTTTCAGATATCTTGGGTCGGTGATTCAGGGGGACAAAGAGATAGACAGAGACGTTACTCATCGTATAGGGGCGAGGTGGTCGAAGTGGAGGTTTGCATCAGGAGTCTTGTGTGACAAGAAAGGGCCACATAAACTCAAGGGAAAGTTTTATAGAGCTGTGGTTAGACCTGCCATGTTGTATGGGGCGGAGTGCTGGCCGGTGAAGAACTCTCATGTTCAGAGAATGAAGGATGCGGAGATGGGGATGCTCACGTGGATGTGCGGGCTCACTAGGTTAGATAAGATTAAGAATGAAGTTATTCGGGAGAAGGTAGGGGTGGCCCCAGTGGATGAGAAGATGCGAGAGGCGAGGCTTAGGTAGTTCGGACATGTGCGGAGGAGAAGCCCTGATGCCCCAGCGAGAAGTTGTGAGCGGCTGGCGGTGGTCGGCATGAGTCGAGGCAGAGAGAGGCCTAAGAGGTATTGGAGAGAGATGATTAGGCAGGACATGACTAGGATGCAGATTTCCGAGGATATGGCCCTTGATATGAAAGTCTGGAGGTGTAGTATCAGGGTTGTAGGATAGGGGATTCTAGGATTTTTCGTACTCATTTCCGGGGGTGGGTGGGGTTTGGTAGGGCTCTCTATAGATGATTTGTGTATTGGTGTCCCCTTATGGTAGTTACTGTTTGATATTATTGCATGCCATTTTATTTATAGTTCTTATGGTTCTTTTGTTTAGATAATTATTTATGTGATCTCTGCTGGAGTGACTAATGCTCTTGTATTTTTGTTTTTGTTTTTGTTTTTCCTTTCCTTCCCTGAGCCGAGGGTCGATTGGAAACAGCCTCTCTGCCCTTTCGGGTAGGGGTAAGGCATGTCTACATACTACCCTCCACAGGCCCCACTTTGTGGGACTATACTGGGTTGTTGTTGTTGTTGTTTTTGTTGTCTAGCAATATTTTAAAAGGCGAGGGCGTGAGGCGAGGCGTTTTACCCCTGATGAGGCGAGGCGAGGCGAGGCGAGGCGTAAGCCCTGAGACATGGGACGTAAGTCCCTCGAATCTTTAAATTTTATTGATTTCAAGAATTTCAAGATAGTATAAAATAAAAATAAAAATAATTATAAAAATTACATTAAAATCACAAAATTATAACAAATAATCTATTTGAAATATTTATAAAATATAATTCAACTACGAATAATACGAAAAGTATGGGATATATCATAATATGCAAATTAGCTACAATGTCGTTACGACTCAAACATCAAAAGTAGCGTATTCGATACAAAGTATTATATGTATCTCTTAGAATTAATGAATCTTGAAATAATTTCGATATTATAATTTGATTTTTTCTTAAACTATTGATATGCTTTCTATTTGAAAGAGAATATATATAAAAATATAATTCATAATTTAAATTTGATTCTCTAGCATCATTTATTTTTATGTTTCAACAAGTTAATAAAGTGACAAATAATTTACCATACAATACCATGATAACTAATTATTTATAAGTAGTTACTAGCTAATACTCTGAGCTATTAAATTAATAAGTATTGTATCTCGTAAACGTGGAAACAAATATTTAGAAAAATAATTATAAAAAATTATGGACTATTATATAGTAAAGACATAACACAAGTTAATAAATAAATACCTTTTAAATGAAAGATTGATTTAAAATTAACTATCATAGCAGTCTTAGTGAATAACGTGCAATAATTTTATTTTAAATATGACATAAAATACTCTCAACTTAATGATTTATGATTAAGAAAAATATATTTTGAATAGTCGACGATTTATTAAGCAAAAATTAGAGAATTTACAAGGTTAGTTACATAGAATTACATAAAGTTCTATTAGGCGAGTCCAGTACGCTGGGCGTTGGGCATGTTCGGAGCGTAAGCCACGATGGCCGAGGTGTAAGTCTCACGGAACTAAGCCCCACACATAAGCCCAGGGGCGTTTTACGAGAGCTCCGCCCCGGACGAGTCCCAATTCTGCCTTTTAAAACAGGGTACTCTAGTACTTCGAAAAATGCGGATTCTAACTTGGTAGTCAAAAGCCCCCAGCTTCGCCCCAATGGTCACAAGCCCCAACAACCACAAGCCCCTGCTAGCAACCACCCCCCACCAGCAGGTAAGCCCCCCCATTCCCAAAAGAAATCCCTCACCTCTCTCGCCTCTACCTCTCTATTCCTTGTCGCCCACCATCTCCCTCCAATATCTTTCTTTCTCTATGCTATCTCTCACCAAGCCCAGCCCCACCGGTCACCGTACAACCAGTCGGCGACCACCCAGAAGATTAGTCCCCCCTCCCTTCTTTCCCCTCTTCTGTCACTCCCAAACCTTGCATGGACAACATTTCTGGAAACCGATGACGACCTATTTTTCGGCGATGGCAGCACAATCGGCACCCCTTTTTCCTTTTATTTTCTTCTTCACTCATAAATCTTAATTGCGTGTACCCCTCCCCCCTGCCCAATCTATTTTCTTCTCTTTTTCTCTTTGTTTCCTTATTCTTTTCACGTTTTATCTACTGATGGGGCTTTACCAGTGGTAGCAGTGATAACCCATCCTCTTTTTTTGGGTCCATGGAATTTTGTGTATATTTCAGGTTAGGGTCGGTAGCTATTGGCGACGAGTGGAACGTGTGTGTGCAAACAGTGGAGAGCAGAGCGAGTGTCAGTAGGGGATGTGGGAGTTGGACACGAACGTGCTAGGTGCCACAAATTCTCAGGTTCTCAAGTTCTACTCGCAGAAGTTGGTACTTCCCATTTTTCTACTTTTTCTTTCTATTAGTTAAATTGTTGCCATTTTAGTTTGCATTAGTTTAATCATGTCACGACCCAAATCCCGGTCGTGATGGCGCCCAACACACCTGCTAGGCAAGCCCGACCATTTACACTCTCACCCGAGCATAAAGCTCAAATCAATTACCTGGATATTATTTCAACAATAAAGCTAAACTGAATAACCACCCAAAGATCTAGGGTCACGAGTCTGGAGCCTCTAAACAAGATCGGATAACAATATCTAATCCAAATACTAAAGTCTGAATAATTGATATACAAAGGAAAAATAGAATAAGAAGAAAAACCAGGTCCTGCGAACGCCAGCAGCTACCTCAGCAACTCGAATAAATACTGATAAAAGCTGGAGTGCTCGCCTATCCCTCCTGTGTACCTGAATCTGCACACAAAGGTGCAGGGAGTAGGGGTGAGTACTAAGTACTCAGTGAGTAATAAATATATAAAAGCAGCTGAAAGTAGGAAATCCACAGAATACCACAATATGAAGCTAAACTACAGTCCGAATCTCCTACGAACTAGCATCAACAGTACAATATAGCTACCACAGAATAATTTAACAAATAAAGATGCAATGCAATGCACATAACCGCTACGGCGTGTAGCCCGATCCATTTAACGTCGACGGCGCTCACTGGGGGTGTGTACAGACTCTGGAGGGGCTCCTACAGCCCAAGCGCAACACTGCTGCGGCGTGCAGCCCGATCCTCATATCAACCGCTGTGGCGTGCAACCCGATCCATCCTCGGTCCACATAAATCAGATAAGTCACAAAAACAGTTCATTCTTCTTAATTCCAGTTCCCAGTTCATAATTTATGAAAAGTACTTTAACTTTTATTTAATTTGCAAAAACCGGTGACTTAACGTTTCAATAGTGTGATTTCAAATTCCAGGACTGAGATCAATGATTAAGCAGGTATAGCTATCACATAAATATTATCCCCTAAGGATACTACAGGTCGGCACAAGGTCCCAAACAAGGCTTACAGCCCACAAATATGTCAAACATAGTGTATTTCCATCACTAATAGCATATTATCCATTTCCGGGATGGACCAAGTCTCAATCCCCAGTCATAATCAATCCCGCACCTGCCACGGGGTGCGAGCCACGCCCTACTAGCGTCACATTGTGCTAAGCCGGGGTTTCGAACCCTCAGGCTACCATATACACAAACTACTCACCTCTAGCCAGTCGTAGACTCGTCCGCAGTGCCTTTTCCTTTGAATTTCGCCTCCACGTGCGTAGAATCTAGTCAAACCACAACGATTATATCAAATACGAGTCAAAGAAACATAACCCAATTCAATTTACATGAAAAACTCATAATTACGCTAAGTTGGTAAAAACCTGACCCCGGGTTCGCTGTCCGAAAAATTCAGAAAATTATACCAATGCGATCCTCGTCTCGCCACGAGTCCGTGCATATAAAATTTATCGAAATCGGAGTTCGAATGGCCTGTCAAAACTCAAAATCCCGTTTTTAATACCTAGGCCACAATTCTTCACAATTTCTACCCAAATTCATGAAGATTGATGTTAATCCTACCATAAAATTATGTTTTTGAGTCAAGAATCTTACCTCCGATGAATACCCGATGAAATCTCAGTGTTTTCCTCGTGTTTTCTTCTCTCTAGGGCTCAAAATTATGTTTTGGGTGAATGAACCCGTGAGCCCTCTGTTCTGCAATTTAATTTCACTGCCAGACCATTTAACTCTACGTGTTCGCGATGGTCTTCACGCGTTCGCGATGCTCAGCTCCAGTTTACCCTTCGCAAATGCGACGCTCCACCACGTGTTCGCGATGTACAATCTCCCAGCCGCCGGGTTCTTCTTCTACGCGAACGCGTATACTCCCACGCGAACGCGAAGCTCTCCCTTTTCCTTCTACGCGATCGCGTCTCCCAGTTACGCGAACGCGAAGCTTCACCCCACCCGGCCTACGCGAACGCGATTCCCTGGTCGCGAACATGATGCTTTAGCCCAACAGGCCTTTGCGAACGCGACTGCCTTCACGCGAACGTGAAGGCTTAATTCTTGCTGCACAGACCTGCAAATTTTCTACAAGTTTTTCCAAGTTTAAAATGCCCGGTTGATGGTCCGAAATCATCCCGAGGCCCCCGGGACCCCAACTAAAACCACCAACATACTCCAAAACATGATACAGACTTGTTCCAATCATAAAAACACCATCCTAAACATCAAAATCACCATTTTCACACGGATTCAAGCCTAAGTTTCTTCAAAACTTCCGAAGCTAACATTCAATCCAAAACCCGATCAAACGACGTCCGAATGACCTGAAAATTTGCAGACATATCCAAAATCACATAATGAAGCTACAGAAATTGTTGGAATTCCATTCCGACCCCCGGATCAAAATCTCACCTACCATCCGGTTTTCGCCAAAATTCAACCTTCGCCAATTCAAGTCTAAAACTACACCGGACCTCCGAATTCGATTTCGATTGCTCTCCTAAGTCATAAATGATCCCCCGAAACTAGTCGAATCATCAGAATCCGATTCCGAGCACTCTAACTCAATAGTCAACTCTAGGTTGACTTCCCATATTTAAGCTTCCTTCAAACATGCTATTTATTTCATTTTCAACCCGAATTACTCTTAACTCACCCGATATACTCTAATACTGATATAAAAGCATAAAATATGTAAATTCAAGGTAACAGGGTGGTAATTCCAGTAACGACGGGCCGGGTCATTACAAATCAGCATATTAATGTGCTTGTAGTTACGACTTGTCTTCTTCTAGTTCGGTCTGTTTCCTAGTGCGTGTTAGTAACTTTCCTTAGTTTGCTGTAGGTATAGTGATTGTGGTTTGGGATGGTATAGTGCGGTCATGTCCTGGGAGGGATAAGAGGGGGGTCGGGAGGCTTGTGATATAAGGGGAACAAGGGAGCCCACAGGTTGACAATTGAGTCATGGAACATATAAACATTGACGGGTAAGTATATAGAATTGGCGAAGAACCTCTAGAAGATGAGGGTCAATGTAGCATGTGTCTAGGAGACTACGGAGGTACGGGGAACACAAAAACCTATAGGTTAAGAATTGAGTCATGGAACATAGGAACATTGACAGGTGATACTATAGAGTTGGCGAAGATCCTCAGAATATGAGGGTCAATATAGCGTGTCTAAGAAGCTAGGTTGGTAGGATCAAAGGAGAGGGATGCAGACGGATATAAGTTTTGACACTCTGGAGTCCGGAATGGTAAGAATGGAGTGTGTATCTTGGTGGTAGAGATCTTAGAGAGTCTGCGATTGAGGTTAGAAAGGTAAATCATAGATTAATGATTATTAAGTTGGTGGTTAGAGGGTGTTTTCTAAACGTCCTTAACGCTTACGCGCTGCATGCGGGCCTATATGAAGAGGTTAAAAGACTCTTCTGGCAGGGGTTAGATGAGATTGTGCGTAATGTCTCGCTGACTGAAAGGCTATTTATAAGAAGGAATTTTAATGGTCATATTGAATCGACCGCAGGTGGTTATGGCGAGGTGCATGGCAGCTTTGGTTTTAGGGAGAGGAACATGAGAGGTACTTCACGGTTGGATTTTGATAAGGCTTTTGAGTTGGTGATTGCGAACTCTAGGTTTTCGAAGAGAGAGGAACATTTGGTTACTTTCAAAACGTGTCAACAAAAACTCAGGCTAACTATCACTTCCTCAGAAGGTGTGATAGAGGGTTGTGCGAGGATTGCAAGGTTATTTCGAGTGAGATCCAGGTGACGCAGCATAGGCTCTTGGTGATGGACGTCGGTATTATGTTAAAGAGGAAGAAAAGGTTTGTTAGAGGACAATTGAGGATCAAATGGGGAGCCTTGACTAAGGATAAAGCTAAATAGTTGGATAAGAGGTTATCATCTATGGGAGCCTGGAGGAGCAGTGGAGACGCGAGCGTTATGTGGTCGATGATGACAAACTATATAAGGGAAGTTGCGAGAGTGGTGTTAAAGGTCTCGACGGGCTACTCTGGCGGGCACAAATGATACTAGTGGTGGAATAAGGTGGTCCAAGATAAAGTAGAAACGAAGAAGGCGGCATACCTGGAGTTAGTAGGAATCACATATAAGGAGGAGAAAAGAGGGTGCATGGAGAGGTATAAGGTAGCTAGGAAGGAGGCTAAGTTGGCGGTCATGGAGCTAATACTACGGGTTTCGGTCGTATGTACGAGGTACTGGGGGACAAAGGCAGGGAGAAGAAGTTAATTCGACTGGCCAAGGCGAGAAAGAGAAAGGCTCGAGATTCGGACCAAATGAGGTGCATCAAAGACGAGGTTAGTAGAGTATTGATGGGATAGGATCAGATTAAGAGGAGATGGCTGACGTACTTTTATAATTATCTGAATAAAGAAGGGCATCGGGATATTGTGCTAGGTGAATTAGTGCATTCCGAGAGTCACCGAGACTTTGGGTACTATAGACATATCAAGGTTGAGGAGGTCATGAGAGCTATGCATAAGATGAGTAGGGGCAGAGCGACCGGGTTAGACGAGATTCCGTTTGAATTTTTGAGTTGTGTAGGAAGAGCAGGCTTGGAGTGGCTGACTGGAATATTTAATGTTATTTTTAGGATGAAAAGGATATTGGATGAGTGGAGGTAGAGCACGGTGGTCCCGTTGTATAGGAACAAAGGTAATATCCACAGTTGTAAAAACTATAAGGGTATCAAAGTACTTACTGAGTCATACGAAAGTTTGTGTGACGGTAGTTGATTTGAGAATGGGGAGGATGGTGTCTATATCCGACAATCAATTCAGGTTCATGCCGGATTGTTCCCCTACGAAAGCTATCCAACTTATTAGGAGGTCCGTGGAATAATGCAGGGAGAGGAGAAAGGTTTACACATGGTGTTTATTGACCTGGAGAAACGTATGACAAGGTTACGAGAGGTTCTATGGAGATGCTTGGGGGCAAAAAGTATGTTGGTTGCCTACATTACAGCGACTATAGACATGTATGATGAATCAAAGACTCGACTTAGGACAATAGGAGGCGACTCAAAGCATTTCAGTTGTTATGGGGTTACACCAATGTTATGCACTTAGCCCACTCTTATTTGCCCTGGTGATGGATGCACTAAAACGCCACATTCAAGGAGAGGTACTATGGTGTATGTTATTCGCTGACGATATTGTTCTGATTGATGAGACGCGAACCGGTGTTAATGAGAGGCTGGAGGTTTAGAGATATGACCTTGAGTTTAAGTGTTTCACGTTGAGCATGACTAAGACAAAATACCTAGAGTGCAAGTTCACCGCTGAGCCGAGGAAATCGGACGTGGATGTGAGGCTTGAATCATAGGTTATCCCATATAGGCAGTTCCAAGTACCTTGGGTCGTTTATCCAGGGGGTGAGTAAATCAGCGAGGATGTCACACACCGTATTGGGGTGGGATGGATGAAATGGAGGTTAGCATCTAGATTCCTATGTGACAAGAGAGTGCCACCGATACTCAAAGTTACGTTTTATAAAGCGGTGGTTACACTGGCCATGATGTATGGGGTTGAGTGTTGGCATATTAAGAACTCACATATTCAGAAGATAAAAGTAGCAAAAATGAGGATGTTGAGGTGGATGTATGGGTACACTAGGTTGGATAAGATTAAGAATGATAATATTTGGGAGAAGGTGGACGTGGTTCCCATTGATGACAAGATGCGGGAAACAAGACTCAGATGGTTCGGGCATGTACAGAGGAGAAGCCTAGATGCTCCGGTAAGGAGGTGTGAGTTGCTGGATTTGGAAGGTACGAGAAGAGGTAAAGGGCGGCTTAAGAAGTATTGAGGAGAGGTGATCAGACATGACATTGCGAGGTTTCAGATTTTTGAGGACGTGGACCTTGATAGGAAGATGCGGAGGTCGATTATTAGGGTTGTAGATTAGGAGGTAGTTGAGTCTATTTGTACTTCGTGTCTAGGTGAGGCTAATCTCATAGGATTTTTGTCTTACACTGCTAGTGGCTAATGTTGTGTCTCACTACTCTTTTGTTTTCGTAGTGTCAGGTCTTTTTACTGGCTATCACTTTTGCGTTTCTTCTATTTTCTGGTGTTTATGATGTTGTTACTATTAATATGGTGTGGTACTAATATTGTATTTTTTCGTCTTCTTGAGCCGAGAGTCTTTTGAAAACGTCTCTACTCCCTCCCCAAACCCCACTAATAAATTTTTACTAGGTCTTTGTTGTGGTTAACTTGTAGTCATCCGCATATGCTAATTGTATAGTAAATGTAGATTACTACTGCCATCTACATCAACTACTCTTTCAGCTACCCCATCTCAAAGTTCACAAGCTCATTCCATGAACCACTACAAGAAATTTCTTCTAACTCCTTGTCAACTACCGGGTGTCAGAAATTACACGGTCCATTAGCAGGTGAATGAGGCTAAATTATTGTCTCAAATATTTTCTGACCCCACGAAAATTTGAAAATGACGCGAAAGCAGGAATGACTTTTTAGTTAGATTTACCTTTTCTATGGGTAGAAATTAGTTTAATACTCTCTTACATTTCCAAGTTTGAATAAAAATAAATTAGAATTCGAGGAGGGACTGATCATATAAATTGACAAGAGAGTTGTTAGCCTACTTAACATTTGTCAGAAAATACATCTAACATATGCTCTAGACGTGCAAATTTTCGAAACACGAGACTGAAAATGCTTAGTTAATAGTAAGAGGACTTAAACAATAAATAAACCAAATTTAGGATACCGTTCAGAGGATTTAAATGAGATCTGGATCTATAATTAAGATAAATTAACCCAAACCTAATTAAAAAAAAAAGGGAAAAGGGCCAAAATTATACCCCTACTATCGAAAATTAGTCATGTTAGTACCCCGTTCTACTTTACGGCTAAAATTATTCCTACCGTTAACAAAGTATGCAAAATTGTCCCTACCGTTACTAAAGTATGCAAAATTGTCCCTACCGTTACTAAAGTAGATAAATTTGTACCTAAATCTAATAGATTTGGGAAAAAGGCCAAAAAAGTACATCTACTATTGAAATTTATCCACGATAATACCCCGTTTTACTTTCGAGCTAAAACAATACATGTCGTTATTAAAGTAGGAGAAATAGTACCCAAATCTAACGGAGCTCCTACATGGCAACCGGGTCCCTCTTAATAATGTGCCAACAAACTAATAAATTGCCAACTAGAATATTACAAACCGCCCCATATAATAACCCGCCCTATTTGATAACCCATCCACCTAAACGCAGTAATGAAATTATAACTAAATGCAACAGTAATGAAACTAATGAGATGCTACAAATCAGTAATGAAATGCAACAGTTATGAACTAATGAGATGCAACAAAACAGTAATGAGATGCTACAGTTATGAACTAATGAGATGCAACAAAACAGTAATGAGATGCAACAGTGAAGAATAGAGGCAAAAGTTTACTATATGAAACACTAAAGTCATACCTTTCGCATATATGAAATAAATATAATCTCTTCTCCACTTTTGAGGTCCAATGAATGTTATAGCAGTCTTAA
Source organism: Nicotiana noctiflora (assembly GCA_032618575.1). NCBI lineage: Eukaryota > Viridiplantae > Streptophyta > Magnoliopsida > Solanales > Solanaceae > Nicotiana > Nicotiana noctiflora. The sequence goes on along the minus strand of JASVEL010000840.1, from coordinate 48,218 downwards.
GAACCAATTCCATGTCACTTTGGTCTCCTTATCAATAATAGCCCAAGCTAAGGGATAAAAAATGCCTCATGGAATCTTGGCCAACAGCTACTAACAGTTGACCCTTGCATTTAATTTTCCTTTCAGAAAGGTTCCATCCATGCCAATGAATAGTCTCAACCGACTCTTGAACCCCATTTTCAATGCATGAAAGCAGATGTACATTCTTAGGAATTTTCATTTACGTATTAACGTGGATAAATTTCAATAGTAGGGGTATTTTTTTGGTCTTTTTTTCAAATCTGTTAGATTTAGGTACAAATTTATCTACTTTAGTAACGGTAGGGACAATTTTGCATACTTTATTAACGGTAGGGACAATTTTAGCCGTAAAGTAAAACGGGGTACTAACGTGACTAATTTTTTTATAGTAGAGGTATAATTTTGGCCATTTTTCCCTTAAAAAAAAAACAGGTAAAATTTATGTGCACGTCTCAAAAGTTCGTCGTCAACACCGGCCGGATTCTCAGTCTTTTCCAAAATTAGTGTCAAGATTTAAGAATAACGAAAATATCTTGCCTTTCTTGGTTGGTTACACCTGAATTTACTTCTGTTATATATTGTACGTAATAAAAAAAAATCGAAGTTTATCTTAAACTTTTACACATGGAACGTAATAGTACTATTAAATTTCTTTTACTTGAAATTTCTGCCTTAATTTAACGGATGGAGAAAGTTTCTCGACTCCATATTATGCTAATTAAGTAGTTGTCAATATAATAATCAAAGCTACCTTTTTGCTAGAGAATGCTCAATAAGTGTTTCATGATTCAAATATGTAGGTCACATCAAGGGAATGAATTATGTTTTTAGGTGATTAAGAGTATTTTCCACACTTTTATTCTCACAATTAATAAGTGATTACCATCTCACTGGCCTAAGAACAAAAGACAAAATGACAAAAATTAATGTAGTTGGCTTATTAACTATTAGTGAACTCTTTCTTCTCATATCTCTCATTAATTGTTTTGAGAATATTCCTAGAAGAGAAGTATCAAGTAAAGTAGGAGATAGTTCAAGTCCAAATGGAGTTTGGAGCCTTAAATATGGATGCGGGTTAGACTCGATTGGAAGTTGGAGTTATCCTTGGGTTACGGGCTTTGGTCCCAGTTGCTCCATTTACGGGTTCGGCCCAAATTCAAACAACGATGATCGAAGTAGTGGTTTTTGGTTCAGGTTTGAGTTTGGGTGGATTGGATCTTCATCAAGTGATGGCAGGAGCTCCGAGTATTATGGTAGTGGTGATAGGATAGGTTCGGGCTCCGACCAGGGTTCGGGTTCGAACCGCTCCGTTATATTCGATTGGAGGTTTTGGCCAAGTGCAAGCAATAGTGGATCTGGATCCAACAAGCCCGCCGATCCTAATTAATTAATCAAGATCCCAAATTCCCAAATGACAAAATTCAATTAACACAATGTGCCATCTATTTACATCACGTTTTTAATTCAAAAAATTATCTATTATTAATTAACTCATCCATGTTACTTCGACCTCCATATTTTCTGCTAGATATTCCCAAAATGGTTGTCAATTTAGTCTTCTGCACGTGTTATATAGCTGATTATACTCTCAAGATAAATTCACAATTGTTATGAATAGAATTCTGTTTAGAGTGAATGTCTATCTTGTGGAAAATTTTACTTTGTGACTAAGTCATATTTATAGTGGGGTCTTACCCCATTGTAAATCATCCCAAAATTCAATAAGAATTTTCTTTCTCTATTTCTCTTCAATATTATTCTTGTTCTTTTATTATTTCATAACACGTTATCAGCACGAGACTCTAACCAATTGAGTAGAAACTTTGGGATTGAGCATAATGATTGTCAATTGTTTCATGAACTTCCTTCATGATTAAAATTATGGATTTAAGGTAAGTATTTTACTTTTCTCTTTCAAATTCTTGAAATTCTATAATTTGATTTTATACACAAGCAAATACAACAAAGTTTGATTATAACTCTAATGGAGTTTTTAAGAAATTACACTCACATGAAGTGGTAAAATTTCTATGTCTTGCCATGATTAAATTCATGTATAATTATGGGCAAAGAATTGAAAACTCGTCCCATTGAATTTGCTCCATTCTCATTCCATTTAGAGAATGTGATAGCAGTATGTAATAAGTCTGAAAGAAGACAAATTATTACCATGAATAATCAATGGATGTAGACGTGACAAAATCGTCATTATTGTGGTAATGAGAACAATAAGGATTCTCAAAATAATCCTTCACTGTGTGAAAGTAATATTTGTCTTCGATTTGACGTGAGATTTTATAAAGCACATATAGATGATTATGGTCCATTCATGATGTGAATGTGACAACATCTTACTTATAAATACATATTCATTCTTCAAAGAATATGAACGTGCTAGTGGTAGCGAATATACCACACTTACCTCTAGAAAGAGGTTTGAGATGATATAAGAAAATAATATCATTATTATGGCATGAATGGTCATTTGTCACGTACCTATTGTACGCCAAAATATTTTGGCAATGTGATTATTAAAGGACAACAATAATGCAAGAAACATATTTTGCATATAATTTTGGCCATGACCATTATGGTATAACTTTATCTTTAAAAGAGATATTCACCATATAGGTGTTGATGATTATGTGGTACTACCAATTAATTGAGAGCTCTGGAAGAGCCAATTACCACTATTTTGGAGAAACACAATTGATTACCAACAAGGTATTGTGTTGTAGTAAGCCTCAAAGAAACATATTCAGTTTCCAAAGTATTCGCGAAAGCGGTTGATTATATTGAGACTATAAATAAAGGAAAGATTTAATATCTTCTATTACTACAACTTATAGCGGGGTAATATGCATTTAAAAAGCTACCTGCTTTATATCCAAGTACTACATGAACAAAAGAATACCACAATGAAGTGGATATTTTATTGATATAAAACCCATATCATAATAAACTTGGAGTTTATTCATAATTGCACACATCATGGTGTAAACCTGAAGTTTATCAATATTGATAATTTATTCAGTTGGCATAATTGGTTTAGCCATATCAATTTAAGTATGATGTGCAAAAATAAAGAGAATTCACATGGGTAAATATTAAAGAACTAGAAAGTTCTTTACGAATTCTTTTATGTGCATGTTCTCATTAATTAATATACCAATTAAAATTGGGATTGAATCCCATGAATGCTGGAAATATCAAAGGTGAATATGGGCCAATTCACACCGCCATGTATACCACATAAGATGCATCTATGAGATGGTTACATGTGCAATTATTATTAACCCGCAACCTGGCCGGTGTGTGATAGGTAACTTGCTCAATAATTTTATTTAGAGCATAATTTCCAGATTTTTTATTCAAGAAGTTCATCTTGATAAGTTGGTTTACATCACAGTTGGTTTAGCAAAATAATTTATTGAGTGCCTCCACTTAATAACTAAATTATTGCTTATGAGAACAAAGTTTATACATATCAGTTAGATATACGTTATATACGAAAGTATATTATTTTCTCCCCTCACAAGTGGTTCAGGGTCAGGAACCAAATAATTCCATCTTATTATTATTGATGTGCGGTGTATATTTTGATTAACACCATAACACACAAAGATGGGTTCTCAAAGTTGATGAAACAAGTTAGTTTTTCTAACATAAGGGGGAGACAGGATACAACAGTTGAGAAAAGTTACATGAAATAAATTATCATTTATACATTGAGATCCTCGAACAAAATAATATGAACGTGAAGTTCATAAAAGGATAATTCATGTGCAATTTATTGCAAAGCATGCCAGACGCATTTGCTGACCCAAATAAAGTAACTATAGTCTGATTGCAAATGTTCATATTAAGTCCTAGAAGGACAAAGTCTATGGTAAGATTAAAGCGTATAAACAGATCAGTTTCAAATACATTTCTTGACAAAGAAAATGAGCAATGATCAAAATGATCATAATACAGGAGGCAAGTGATCTGGAAGATCACATGACATTACACTTCATAATATCTCATGAGAGATTCAGGTACCTGGATATATGAATGAAGAGATCTATATGTTATGTCGTTATGAAAATATATTGAAACTGATATAAAATCCTTGTCGATGTCAACCTTCAAGAAGCTAGTGCACAAAATTGCGATGCGAAGCCTTAAGGATGTGAATTGATGCTCTCATCAGGGGGAGTTAATGCGTGTTGCACTCTTTTTCCCTTACAGGGTTTTGTCCCACTGGATTTTCCTTGCAAGATTTTTACGAGGCAACCAAAAGGCGTATTATTAGATATGTGTACTCTTTTTCCTTTTCTAGAATCTTTTTCCTATTGGGTTTTCTTTTAGTTAAGGTTTTAACGAGACACATTATCATTGAATAGACATTCAAGGGGGAGTGTTATGAATAGAATTCTATTTAGAGTGAATGTCTATCTTGTGGAGAATTTTACTTTGTGACTAAGTCATATTTCTCCTATAAATAGAGGGGTCTTACCCCATTGTAAATCATCCCAAAATTCTAAGAATTTTCTTTCTCTCTTTCTCTGCAATATTATTCTTGTTCTTTTATTATTTCATAACAACAATTACAATGCTCAAATGTTGCCACATAAAATGATAATGTAGCCGCTTTTAAAATAATAGTAAAAAAAATTTATATATATTATATGTTATATACAAAATTTTCATACTTTTTCGACTATCAAAAATAAATATATTCTGACTTATGCAAAAAGTGATATACCTCTATATTCTTCTCTATATCACCTACTCCTACCGACACTCCCAAAATAAAATAATTTCGACCCTCCTATCACTTTGGGCACTTTTTCTTATGATAATTTCATCCTCTTATTTTAATAAAGCTGATAAGCAAATATGCAAAAAATTTGACCCACACATTGCATAAAAGAGACCATATCGTACTATGGATAATATATCATACTCATATCTCCTGTCTTAGGCCAGGAATCACATGTTTTTGAATCTCAATAATTAGAGGCGAAATGAATTAAAGCGATATCCTAAACAACAAACCAACAAACACAAAATGCATATGCAAATTGGGATGACTCTTTCTCCTCCTCTTTCTCTCTCCTTTCTCCTTGAGTCGAGATTCGATTGAAAACAGTTTCTCTGCACTTTCGGATAGGGGTAAAGCATGTATACGTATTACCCTCCCCATACCCCACTTTGTGAGAATACACTGATAGTTGTTATTGTTCTTGTTGTTGTATAAGCTTTTGGAATTTGTTGAGACGGTCTTTCTTCATAAACAAATTTAATCACCCCAAATTATATGGATCGCTAGATGCCATATTTCATACTAGTGATATTTCCTTTTTTTTTACTTTTGGATTGTTTGTTTGAATCTTTGGCTATAGTAGGAAATAGGGCAAGTTTGAAAAGTGTATGAATTGGGACATGTGGAAAAGTATGATCCATATATTTATGATATACATAGACCACTGAATAGATAACGAAAGTTATTTATTTTCCAAAAATAATGGAAGTTACAAATATGCTTTCATTGCGGAATTTTCGTGTTGTGTAAATGGCCAAAAATTTGCTCTTCTCACATTGTTTCTTAGATTAAACTTACACTATTATGGAGTGTGGTGCGATGTAGGGATATACCCTACACTATCAAGGAACTATAGAGGTCGAGCATTAAGGCGGTAGGTTAGGGGGAAGTTGTGAATATTTCTACGGTGCATCAGAGTGAGATTAAGTTCAAGGATGCAAGTGGTTATCTACTGATTTAGGGCTTTATATGCTAATTATTATTGTACTTTGCATTTATTTCGTATTCCTTATATCGTTTCTTGTTGCCTCTTGACCTTAGGGTCTCCTTCTAATAGTCTCTCTGCCTCTCAGGGTATGAGTAAGATATGCGTACATATTACACTCCCCAGACCCCACTTGTGGGATTATACTGAGTCGTTGTTATTGTTGTATCAAGGAATGTGGTGCGGTGGTTGAAATTATCTACTGTCTTCGGAGTTCTCGATTTTAAGCTCGAGAATTTGAGTTCTCATTAGAAAGCACCTTTATCCCTATAGTGTGACCATCCAACATGAATCAGAATTACTCGGGCTAGTAGATTTTAGTGCGAGATAGTTAGAGCAAAAGAAAAGAAAAGTTGACCATTCATCTTTAAAGGTAGCTCAATGCACAAAATATGTCGCATTCACATACGTACCAGGAAAGGCTGCACCCCTTGGATGTGATGTATCCTAATATAAGCATTAGTGGCTGCCTCCACAGCTCAAACCCGAGATCTATAAGTCACACGCAGACGGCTTGAACTTTCATATTGTTTCTTAGATATACCTTGTTATCGCTATTTGATCATGAACACCTTCCAAATTTCTATATACAACAAACCAATTAATCTCACAAGAAGAGCCCGGGAAGATAGAATGTTCGCGGACCTTCCAAATTTCTATATAGTTGAGCAAATTTCAGACTATTGCTACTTGAACAAGAACTTCGCAATTAAGGTCTCAGCTTATTCATGTAACAATCTGATTACATAATAGACATGATCACCAACAGGGGAACAGCAAGATCCTGAACTGGGAAAAAGATCTATTGCCAATTATTGGATTATCATATAGAGATATCCTAAAACAACTGATAAATACAACTGAAGCATTAAACCATTCTCACAAGCCAAGGGGCTTAAATTACAAGATTCAAAACCAAGAAAAGCCAACAATTACTGAAAATTTAACACATTCACCTACGACAACCATATTAATAAAGCAGCAATGTCATAGCAGTGATTTGGCTTCCAATTAATAGAAGGGATGAACTTATTCCTTGCCATCAGCAGCACGAAGGGAACCAAGTTCAACTGGAGCTTGAGTGCCCACCACCTTAGATGATCCATAGTTTGCAATATTAACTCCTTGAGATTTCTCTTTCTCGATCTGCTCCTTGATCCAGAAGTATGTAATTCTCAATCCATCCTGCACCCAACCAATGATCGTTAGTTTATACACGTGCAGAAACACACAGTTTTGCCAAATGGAAATGATCAAAGTACCTTCAATCTCATTGTCGGAGCCCAACCAAGCTTCTCTTTTATAAGGGTGTTGTCTGAGTTGCGACCACGGACACCTTCTGGGCCAGGAATGTGGTGGATGGGAAGCTTCTTGTCCTCAAAGCTAAGAACCATCTCAGCCATCTCATTCATGCTAACCATTTCATCACTTCCAATGTTCACTGGCTCCCGGAAGTCAGACTTTGTCAATCTATTTAAAGAAATTAAGACAACATTTAATGGACGAAATAAATGAAATATGCCATTTAGACAAGAGCTTCTTCAATGACCTTTATTAGATTTCATACTTAGTATAGATTTATTAAAACTACGCTAAAGCTACATTTATTTTATTTCTAGTCCGAAGTAAAAAGTAAAAATCTCACGATAAAGTCAATAAACATGTTCAAAGCATAATAAGAGATTGTCTTATCATGATTGTATCTGGACCTCAAAACATAACAATACCAATAATTCACAATAAGTGGTTATTCATAGTATAACTCTTGATTGATTGTTTTAATTGTATTAAGAAACGAAGATCTGGTTGTATTCACCTGAGAACCCCTTCAACACACTCATCAATGAAGGTGAATGAACGTGTTTGGAGTCCATCTCCCCACATTTCGAACTTATCTACTGCAGTTTGGGCTTTTCTACAAAAAGCGGCAGGAGCTTTTTCCCTTCCACCTGAGATGCAGAAAATGTTAAGAAAAAGAAATTGTAATCCACATAAAGACAGACAGCGAATTTGTCTGGTCATCAACTACTTTCAATAAATTACCTTTCCAAGTTCCAAATGGACCATAGATGTTATGAAACCTTCCAATACGACATTCAATTCCAAAATCCTTGTTGTAATGCTTGCACAACTCTTCGGTCGCAAGCTTCTCCAATCCGTAAGCATCTTGAGGCTAAATTCCAAACCACGGAAAAGTTAAAACCGTTACTTTGGAATTACTTAATGGCAAAGTAATGAAACATAGTATTTTTAGGAAACAAACCTCTGCTGGCCATGCATCAGATTCTTTCAAGCTGACATTTGTTTCAAGTTGTTTGAACTCGGGGTAAATGCAAGCGCTAGACGCATAGAAGAACCTGAAAAATACCATGGTCAGACACCAAACTAATCCAAAACAAATGAATGTATCTGAACTAAATTGACAAATAAAGATATATGGTAATGCATCAACTCCTGGTACTTTTAAACTTGAATTACTGACATTAGAAAACCTAAAAATATTAAAACAAGATAAAGACCTTTTGACACCATTAATCCGAGCAGCTTCCATCATGTTGAAGCTGATCATAGTGTTGTTATAGAAAATAACAGAATGGTTAGACTGAATGAAGCCCATGCCACCCATATCAGCAGCAAGGTTGAAGACATGGTCAACGTCTTTTGTAACCTTCAAGCAATTATCCATAACCCTAAGATCTACAAGATGAAACTCATGACAGAACATATCTTCCGTCATGTGCTCATTCTTCTTCCAATCGGAGGCAATTATGTAGTGGCCCTCGCTCTTCAAACGACGAGCAATGTGGGAAGCAATAAATCCTCCGGCACCAGTAATGGAAATACGAAGCTTCTCAGTTGGCCAGTAAGGTTCCCTTTCAAGATTCTCGTAGGTGTAAGCACCATAGTCCATACCACCTGAGCTTCCCATTCTGAAAAAATTTACAGTCAGTCAAATGATGTTACTCACAAAAAGAGCAGGCAATATCGCCACAAATGAACACCCTAACATTGAAAATGTTAACCATGTTTTCTACTCAAAGGGTGAGGCAGTACAACCACAGTGAGTAAAAAGGTGTGAAATTATTATTCAGCCCAAGTTAAAGAAAACCTAAACTAACATAGACATTGACACACAAATATAACAGTTACACTCCATGAGATCTTTAGATAGAAAAGCATAAGATGTGACAAGTGAAATTCAATAAAATTTCTGCATAAACTATAATTAAGTGAGAGCATTAAACAACTGAACAGATTCATGTATTTTGCTAACCAACAAGTTCCAATACCCAGTAATACATGGTGATAAGAAAAATAAGAACAACTAAAACTAAATCAGCATTTCTATCATTTCACAGGGGCAGTAAACAAAAAATGAAACTTTTCTAAGCCAGACCATCCAAAAAATAAAACTTAGAAAGCTCCCCTAGCAAGACCTCCCCCCCCCCCAACCAACCCCCCTACACACACACACACACAAAAAGGTGGTCAAACAAATAGTTCACAATGAGTGGATATACAAACAGATAAATTAGAACATAAAGATTGAAACTTTTAAAGATACACAGAACCCAAATACACAATAGAATCCAAATTGACAAATCAAAAGGCATTTTCAAGATTCACAAAATAAAAGAACAAACACAGGGGGGAAAGGGAGAGTTTTCAGACCTTTACCTCTAAAAATTGGAAGGAGGAAATAGAGAGATTAGAAAGAGAGTTGAACGGTTGAGAGACAATGATGATAACGAAAATATGGGTTTATATATATAGTGAGAACGTGCAAAGATGAGAGACACTACAAAACCAGAAACCAGACCACCCGTTTATTTTTACCCCATCAATCCAATTCTGATTTCTGAATTATGAAAATCATGTGTACACATAATGCACATTTACCGAGTAAATTGTCTCTTTTTTCTTAAATCCTTTTTTTAAAGAATTTGTTGTGAAGGGAAAATAGCATTTTTGTGATTTGGTCAAATCAAATTATTGAATCTACCTATTATAAAGTAAGTTGTATGCATATAAGAATGCTAAGAATAGTATTCTAAAGTAAGTTTTCTATGGTACGATATTTAAGAATGAGCGCTCTCTAATAGTATATACTATCAATATAATTTTATAAGTTTTATATATCAACGAATTAGAGGATGATAAGATGATATCATTAAAGTACAACAATAATGAGAATGACAACATATGAAAACCCGAAATATCTCTATCAAATATATATGTTACTCACACGAAAAAACTAATTACGAATCTAAATTAGTAAAATCAGTAGACTTCGAGTATAAGATACTTAAAAATGATACGTAATTCGATACATAAGGTATTTCATACTTATGCAAGTTACATGGAAGGACCACAACTCAAGAAATATGATGTCAACAGCATATTCTAATACAAACTCTAATTATTGCTTTTATGGCTCAAATTCGTGACCTAAAGTAAAAAAAAAACGTATATAATATTTATATTTAGAAAATGGAAGGAACACCTAATTAATTTGTAAAATTTACAGAGGACATAAGACTTCTTGGTCAAGCCAAAAAGATTGTCGACTGGATGCTCCTACGTGTACATAGATATAATAAAGTTCGTTTCAACCTTAATATATTTTCATATTAAAGCCGTAAAAATGAAAATTCTTGAGTATGAAACATTTTAGCCAAGTAATTTTTCTAATTGTGAATTTAAATTAGTAAAATCAGTAGACTACGAGTATTAGATACTTAAAAAGGATTGTCTGGTGCCGAAGACATCAACGTTCACGTAAGACTCGAGAAGGACTGCACCCAAAAATATTATATAAACAACATACTCTAATGCAAAAATTAGCTACAATTTTTACACCACCAACTTATGACGTAAAGTAAAAAGTACGTATATAATATTTATATTTAAAAAATGGAAGGGGCACATAATAAATTTGTAAAACGCAGAGTGCACATGTCATATGCTTATTCGATTGTATTCTTCTTGTATCCCTAAGAAATGGAATAGTCAAAAACACTACCTAAGAAATGGGACGTCGTTCAATCTCTTATTCAAAACTTCATATTCCCCATACACCTACCAAGGTGATTAAAATATAAAAACTAAAATGATTTTTTAATCAAAATAAGATCATCAAAAATAATTATAGGACTACACCAAATTATTATTTATTGTGGATTTGGACGTCATCTGTCCTCTTTTTTTTTTAATCAATAAAAGGGTATCTTGCAATAACATAATCTTTGGGGGGCAAAGGGTATAAAATACTTCATTGCGTAAAAAGTTTAGCAAATCAATGAAAAGCAATAAATAGAACGTGAATGATTAGCTGGTGAAAGTCGTGGATTAGTTGAATCATCAACTAATTTAAGTCATTACTTTAATTGAATAATTAACTATTTTTTAATCAATAAATTTGTTTAGTTGAATCATTAACAATTTAAAATCATGTATACTTGTTTTATATTGAAAAGTAAGGTTCTTCTTATTTTATTAATCTAATATTACAGCTACAACAAATTAAATTATTTAGTACGTTTGGTACTATCACAATAAGAGTCCTCTTATAATCAAAGCGTGCAAAAGTAGAAAATATATTAGAAAGAGACCAAAATATGAATATGGGAAACATTATAAAAGAAGGTATATACCCTGGAAAGAGGTTCCCAACATAATAAGATGCTTAAGAAGCTTCAAAGAAAATTCCTCACATAAGATGCCAATAAGTACTCAACGTATTAAAAGACAATAAGGAAATTGCATTAAGATGATATATGGATGTTGTTGAGCCATATGAAGTCAGTTCGGAATTTAAAGTTTATAGGTTCTTATAAGGACATATTCAATAATAATTTAACTTACAGTTAAATATATATAAATATTTAGTATTTTTTTTCATACATATACAAAATTTGATACTTCATTCGGTCAATTTTAATTGATGATTTGGTTGTTCTCACACATATTAAAGAACTAGTCTTAGAATATGCGCGATACACGTGAATCCTGTCTCCACGAGTATAAATTTATTTAAAATAGTATTGAGTTATACAATAGAAGTGTAAGTTCCTAAAGATGGTCCTAAAAATTGATTTTGTATAACTAACTTAGTAATTGAATAAAATCTCAGAAGTCCTCAATTATCAAAAGCTCAACTTAACATTTTTTCAAGTTTATTTCATAATTTTAGTTTTGCGGAAAGTCTGAAAAAAATCTAAATTATCTTGAAGGATGCAATTTATAATATATAAGTCGCCGACTGATAATCTACAAACTTAAATAAATATAAAATCAATGTATAATAATACACACGGGAAAAAAGGCATTCAAAAAAATAAAGCAAGCTAAAAAGAGAATCTACAATGAAAGCTAACGAGTGAACCCACATATATTTAGTTAAATGTATCATGGATAAAAAAAAATTAGAAGATTTCATTTATTATCTTGTTATTCTTGTGCATATTATTAATTTGTGTTCAACATTCCGTGTAGTTATAATAGTGTATTTAAATCCTTTAAAAGTTACATATAATACCAAATAATTTTATTGCCTTAGTAGTCTTGTATATTTTAAAAAGTAAACTATCTATGTTATTATTCAAGAATATGTATGTCACGATCCAAATTTACGTGACCGTCACTTAGCACACTACCTAACCAGAGCGAACCAACCGATATAATGCACCCAAATGATATGCATGAAAACCAATATAATTGCGGAAGCTCTTTAAATTTTTTATATATTTTCAAGTTAAATCATGGAATAATTTCCAATTCAAAACCATACCCGAAGCCTCTCATAATCACAACAATGAGAGTAAGTAAAATAAATATCTTTTCATATATGTCACATACAATCCCATTACTATAAATTTTCACAACTATCTATGGAGCTTCTCTACCAAAGAATAGAACTAAATATTTCGGCTAACATATATTAAAAAATAACATAATAGCTACTAGGGAATAGGAGCGGTGCCTTGTCATACACCTGAGGAAGAGAGTCATCCTAACCATGTCTATATTTCGCGTACCATACTTCATCCTCAAACATGTAAAGTAAGTGAGGCCCTAGAGGGGGCCCTAATGGCTGAGTACACCACAACAATACTCAGTAAGTATCATAGACCCTTTCTAGCTCGAGTTCTTGGGACAAGATTTTACAAAAAACTATGCATCTAATATTGAACATAAAATGATGAACAGTTATATAAATCATGCTCTTTATCTTTTTATATAAAGGACAAGTGAAATATATGCCATACTATAATGATTTAGAACATATCTGTCAATCAAAAATTTTACTAGAAATCATAAAAAACCATTTCAATCTCATTAACTTATTGAAATCATTTTCGACTTCTTAGGCCTAAACATAAGAAAGTTATCTTTTATCTTTCACCAGGAGCACTATACCGACAACGACATAATAAACAACTACTAGGTGATCGACCTAGTAACAAGTATTTGACCCTACTTGTCTGACGGCTTTCCGTAGTGTTGTACGAGTCGACTTAACCTCGTTACTTTAAGTAATGATCATTTTCCCTCTCAATGTGGGACTTTATCCCACAAACCTCGGCCTAGCGTTGAAATGTGTCCCTACACTGGCACGGCACAGTTCCATGGTAACAAACTCAACATTCGAACCAATCTCGATGGTCTCCACTAGTAACTCCAAAAATATTTGATATTTCAAAAATAAATTCATAGCATAATTGCCTCAAAGGAGCTATTTTTATCAAATCATGATTTTCGTAGCCAATCCAAACTGTTTGAATAAAGTCAATTGAATAACTTTTTAATGTTAAAGCCTTTAAAAATTAACATCAATCTTAAGCTACAACAATCTTATGATATTTGCTAGGGGTGATCTCTACTCTGTTACTCATATGCAAGACTGCTTTAATTATTTCTCTCAAGTGTCTGGCTTACAGGCAAATCTACAAAAGAGCTCAATATATTTTGGAGGAGTACAACAAAGTACTAGGATGGAAATCATCCAACAGTTGGGCTACACAATAGGAGAATTACCTTTTAATATCTTGGTATCCCTCTTGCTATCAAGAAACTATCCTTGATACAATGACAACCTTTAATAGAAAAGATATTAGCAAGGATTTCCTCACGGACTGCCAAAAAGCTCTTTTATGCTGGAAGAGTCTTGTTGAAACTGTCATATTTGGTATTCAATCTTATTGGTCACAACTATTCAACTTACCAATGAAAGTTATGAAGATGATAAAGGCCTATTACAGAAGTTATATTTGGTTTGGGATCAACACCATCATAAAGAAATCCCCGGTGGCTTGGGATAGGATGTGTACACCTAAGTCAAGATGGGGCTATGGCTTGATTAATCTGCAAGTGTGGAACAGTGTAGCTATAGCAAAACTTTGTTGGGATGTAGCAAGTAAAAGATATAGATTATGGATAAGATGGATCCATACATACTACATCAAAGATAAAAGGATAGAAGATATAACAATCCCACAACAGGAAAGTTGGATGGTGAGACAAATTTTAAATGCCAGAACAGTCGTTCAACAAATTCAAAAGACGCAGCAGGGCAAAAAGAGCATGATCAGTCAGGTCTATTATCAGTTCCTGGGAAATAGTCCAAGAGTTGCATGGAAGTCTATGATGTTCAAAAATAAAGCTAGACCAAAAGCTATTTTTACAATATGGCTACAATTGCAGGGTAAACTACTAACTACAGATATATTGATTAAATGGGGAGTCAATGTGGATCCAAAATATTTCCTATGTCAGCTTAATATTGAAACCAGAGATCATCTATTTGTGAACTGCTCTTTTACTAATGTAGTGTGGTACAATTTCTATAATAGATACGAAGACAAGAAGTAATTGGAGATAACTGGGGGCAACATCAAGAATGAATAACACACAAAACTAAAGGCAGATCCTATGGAGCACAACTATACATAATGGTTTATCGAGAAGTAACCCATGGTGTTTGGATTGAAAGTAATTTGAGAATATTTCAATAGAGAAGTAGAAGTGTAGATAGTTTAGCTAGAGAAATAGCTTACATATGTCAAGTACGAGCTACAAAAAAAGTCAGTAGTTTAGTTCAATATTTTATGTTTCATTAGACATAGTATGTAGGATGAATTTGTCTTGTTTGAGATTTCATAGATATAGATGCTAAGTTATAAAGCAGGATATAAATTGTAAAGATTATCGGTGATTAATAAAATATTAATTGCCTAAAAAAGAGCTTTCTTTGTTGAAATTTCAAAAGATAAACTTTTCATAAAATATATATATACATAGCACTCAAGCATTTTATACTCTTATCAACAAGTATGTTTTAATAAAACTCATAAGAATTTTCTTAAGTGTCATTTTGTCAACAAGTTTAGAAAATAAGATTTTTATAAAATCTCATGATTCATAAGCAAAAATTTAAAAACACGTGGTGATATTTTTTCCGCTTGCCCCCATAAGTATGGATACACACTTACAAACCAACTCACGTAATAACTCAATTACGATATTAAAGAAAATCTCTCAAGAAGAGTAAGTATTAATCAACTTACCTCAAACTTCAAGCTACAAAGTACCACGATGCTCTAAGTGATAAAAATATTCAAATATTACCCACAATTCAATATCTACCATTAGATACCTCAACTCACACTTTAGCCTATTCAATTCCATTCCTATGATTTAATACTCATATGGAATCATTAATAATAATATGTTAATTATCCAACATCCTCAAGTCATTATTCATTGCCTTCTCCTAAAAAATTCTATGTTCAAGAACAACCATTTCAAGAACTAGTGTTGCATCTTATCCAAATGGTGATTTCCAATTCAATTCGTTTATCAATTAAGTTATCAAGTCTATTGGTTTTACGATCCGAAATTCTCATCATCGGAAGTCGTGATGACGCCTACTAATGAGAGCTAGGCAAGCCAAATTTAATTACTTTTTTTTATTAATAACATAATTTCTTTTTAACAATTATCGGTAATAGTACAAAAGCAAAAAAATTAAACAATAAGCGGAAGTCTTAATATTATAGAAAACTGAATAGGAATGCGAAAAATTCAATAAAACCTCTACCCAAGACTGGTGTCACGATATTCATGAACTGCTAAGAATACTAAATACAAATGTTTGAAAGAGAACATAAATTGTTTGTCTCGAATACAATAAGATAACATACAAAATAAAAGATAAAGGAGACGCCGGGCCTCCGGACACCTATAAGGCAACCTCGGGTCTCACTGGACTAAGGGCATGCTCCCACACTACTGTTGCTGTTGTCCGAAACCTGGATCTGTGCAAAATAGCACAGAGTGTAGCGTCAGCACAACCGACTCCATGTGTTGGTAAGTGTCTAGCCTAACCCCGGCGAAGTAGTGATGAGACTCGACCGGACTACCACATAAACTTGTACAATTTTACACACGCATACACACACAAATATATATATATATATAGCGGACTAAAATACAAAAACAATAGATAAACAACATGGGAGGGGGAGCATGTTGTGGGGAACAATAATTTTCCAATGAGAGTCGTCCAGTAACGAAGGAAATAACACAACTCAATCATAATTAATGGAAACGAAAATCAACAAGTGCACGGCAATACCCTTTGTGCTTTTACTCTCATACTTACCAAGTAATAACATGTGCACGGCATCACCCTTCATGTTTTTACTCTCGTTCCTCACATATAATCAATAGAATCAGCACAGAATGGTACATCATACAATACGGTATCACCTTTCTTGCTTTAACACTCTTTCCTCACAAGCAAACAATGCAAGACATAACTCTTCGTGCTTTACACTCTTTCCTTACCCAAACAACATTCATAGATAAGGGGCAAGGAGATAAACAAATAATGACGGAAATCCAGGTAAGGGAATGTATTAAACAGTTAAATCCCGGCAAGGAAATGATATCAATAAGTTTTCATATCCCGACAAGGGAGAAAATCAACAAAACAACAAACGTCCCGGCAAGGGAATAAACCAATAACTCTTTCTCTTTCTTTCACTTTCATCTCATAGATCATATTATCACTCGAGCCAATGCTCCAAAGATTTACTTATCTCATATACCTTCATAATTTGTATTTCAACTCGAGCCAATGCTCCACGAAGTTTAAAGATCACAATTCGTTTCACATACTCTTTACAATATATAGAAGTGATCAATTAAGCATGGAAAGTATAACAAAATCCAAACTATTTGCAAGATAAGGATTCATGGTCATGCTAGACATCAATGTATAGATACTCGTCACCATGCATATACATCGTACTCGACAAGTAGCAAATAAGACTCAACTCCTATTCCCTCAAGCTAGGGTTAGACCAAACACTTACCTCGATGATTTGAACTCAACTCAAGCCTCAACTATAGCTTTACCCCGTGATTCCACCTCCAATCCGCTCGAATCTAGTAACAAGTCACTTAATTACTTTAATAAACACTAAATGAATCAATTTGAATGTATAGAAATGAATTTCCGAAAGTTTTTCCTAAAAATTCCAAAATTGCCCCTGAGCCAACGTGATCGAAACCCGAGGTTCAAACTAAAATCCGGTTACACATTCTCCTAAGAACCCAAATATATAATTTATTTTAAAATCAGACCTCAAATGGAGGTCCAAATATTTAATTTTAGAAAAACCTAGGTTCCACTCAAAAATCCCAATTTCACCCATAAAAATTATTGATTTTAAGTTGAAAACATGTTAAATGATGCTAATGATTGAAATAATTGAGTAAAACTTGACTTAAAAATGATTTGGAAGAAGTTTTATTCTTGAAAACTCGCCTAAGGAGTTGTATTTTGAAAATGGGGTGAAAAATAGTTCAAAATTCAACTAAGTTTGAAAAATGGAGGTCGCAAATATGGGAAATACGAACTGGGGTTCGCAATTGCGAACCACGGTTCGCATTTGCGAACCCTTAAGAAATGTCAACCTTCGAATGCAAACACATTGTCGCATTTGCGAGATTGCATTTGCGAATAAATCATCGCACTGGCGATCCCTGGCCAATAGGCAGACTTTCGCTGCGAGCCAAGGCAGGCATGGGTTGGATTCCCATTTGCGATCCCGCCTTCGCATTTGCGAGTTCACATTTGCTAACCAGAATTCGCAAATACGAAGCATGCACGCCTGTTCATACCAGCAACATTTTCTGCAACTTCTAAGTTAAAAATGCAACTCAACACCTATCCAAAACTCACCCAAGCCCTCGGGGCTCCAAACCAAACATACGCACAGCCTCGAAAACATCTTGTGAACTTATCTATGCAATCAAATCGCCAAAATAACATCATAAATATCGAATTATGCCTCAAAATCCATGATTCCTTCCAAATTTTCGTAAAACATCAAATTTCCATTTTAAACTCGAAATACGTCAAACGACGTCCATTTTCAACTAAACTTTATAGAAAGTGCTTAAAATTTATATAAGACTTGTATAGGGCACCGAAACCAAAATACGGGCCCGATAACATAGTCTTTTAATCAAATTTCATTTCGAATTTGCTTCATTATTTTTAGAAAATAATTTCACACAAAAAATTATTTCTCGAGCTTGAGACCTCGGTATTTGATTCCGGGCATATGCCCAAGTCCCATATTTTCCTACGGACCCTTCGGGACTGTCAAATCACAGGTTCGAGTCTATTTACCCAAAATATTAACCGAAGTCAAATTTATTTATTTTAATATCAAAATTTAGCATTTTTCTCACAGAATTCATATTTAAGTTTTCCGGCTATGCGCCCAGATTATACACACAAATCGAGACAATCTTAAATAAGATTTTCAAGGCCTTGGAAGTACAGAATGGGTAAGAAAACAAGTGATGACCCTTTGACCCAAAGGGTCATCACAATTGGGTTCATTAGAAACTCAAGACACATGTATTTATATCAATTCATCACTATTCATCTTCTTATTTACGGAAAATGGTATTCGCAGGACCCACCCTTAAGGTTCATACAATATCCCATTACAACTTCAAATAAAACTCATAACGTATTACCCATACTCCAATATGACATATATGTGAAGCTCAAAGTGAAGGGATTACCTTTTGGTGAAAGAATCTAACTTTTTCTCTTTGGTGTTCTTGAAAATTCAAATCATTTCCTATGGAATTGATCTATAATAATATTAGTGTTATCACTATGTGATATTACATAATCATCCTTCTACCAAAATAACTTACCTTGTAGTGTATCCATGGTGGAAGAGCTCATTCCTCTCTAGAAATCAATTCCAATTTGTAGAACTAATATTTTCTCTCTCTAAATCCCTTATTTCAACCCCTCTAAAATGATCATTGAAGTTGTGTGGGCTACGCATGGTGGACTTCCATTCCTCTTCATTTTGGAAGTTGCTGGATTTGTCTGCGCTATGGTACGTACGATGTTATGGTGTGTAAGCTACATTGCTTTTGCGTAGGCTACGCAGAATCGCGTAGCTATTTTGTCATCCTTTAGTAAAAAGGTCATAATTTCCTGTAGAAATCTCCAAATGATAAACGGCTTGAAGAATTAGAAACTAAACACATAGACCCTTCATTTAATAGGTTATAAACCAGATAACTCTTCATATCTTAAGAGGTATGCTTGTTTGAAGTTAAATCTTGTGCGAACTCACTTGAAACTTTATCCCGTCCTATAATTCCTCTTGATTTAGCCTTAGGTCTCTTCTTGAACCATAATCATTCTTAATGCATCTCATACGTATATTACGTGATCAATTGATATCATTCAAATTATTAGTCTTGTTCATACCCGAATTAATATAATTAGCACTTACCAATCTTCTTAATGATCTTAAAAGGCTTCGAAATTTTTCGGGGTTTTACACCGTATCTCTTCTATCTTAATATTTTTTAATTTTTTCTTCATCTATTTTTTTTTATCATTTATATATAATTTTAGTGTAAGACTATACAAAGGGAAATTTAATAAAGCTATAAATGTTATAACTTTCTACATGGTTCAAATAGGAATACAAATTAATAAGTAAAAATAGATTAATTTTAAGCTTCTAATATTAAAGAATAATTAAATGAAGTGTTTCTTATAATATTCAACATAAAATTTGAGGGAGTTCGGAATAACATTTTAATCAAGTTTCAAATGAAAGAAAAAGTTAGTTTTACATTCTAGTGTTTCATTCTAGGTAAATATTATTTAATTAATTGTATCCTATTGGTTGGTACTCGCATTTTCTTATTTAATTAATATGTTGTAACAACTAAAGGCTAAAGATTAGGAGTTCTTACTTAGTTTAATAAAAAAAATATTTAACCAGAATTTTAGGTGATTTAAATATCCTAAACATTAGGAAAGTATATAGTATATAGATTTACATAGTAACATTAATTAATAATAAAATTAACATTATTAGCTTTAATTTATTCATTGAAAATAGGCGAATAACTTTAAAAAAAATCAATTCATTTTGGTGATTTACCGCCCTACTTTTAATGGATTTGATTGCTTTAAATTTTTTTTTTTTTTGGTTGGCTGGTTGGTTGTTCTTTGACGATCTAAAGCAACTTAGGCTTAGGCTACCACAAAATATTAGTACCTAAACTTAGTTGCAGCATCTCTATATGAGCATAGAAGAGCCCAAAATATTTACTTGGGCAGTCTATAACTATCCATATCCCCATACTAGAGGACTTTGGATATTTTTAAAAGATATTTTTTCCTATCTATACCATATATGAAATTTTATTAAAAAAAATGTGTATAGTATCTTAATTATCCGCTCGGTCCACATTTTTCCTACAATTTCCGTACCATTTGTTTAATAAACAATTAATTGAGCAGAATCTTCCATAATTAACGCGCTAAAAATAAGGAGAGAATCTTGGAATTAATTGATTCTAAATTAACGCGCTAAAAATAAGGAGAGAATCTTGGGATTAATTGATTCTACATTAAAAGTAATTTTTAAAAGGGAAAGAAATTTCAAATCTACATATTTCTCTCTAGGACTACAATTTAAATCTCGAAAAAAAAAAAGAATGAACAGCTCATAAGAACAGATTCAACTAATAAGAGTTTCGACGAACTGAATTCAAATTGTAGAATTTAAATTTTTGATATTATCTACAAATTACTGCATATATCTACAATTTGACTACAACTTCTTTATTAGGTGCAGGAAAAAATATTTTAATAAAAATAAGGAGAGAAACTTGGGATTAGTTGATTCTACGTTAAAATTAATTTTTAAAAGGGAAAGAAATTTCAAATCTACGTATTTCTCTCTAGGACTACAATTTAAATCTCGAAAAAAAAAAAGAATGAACAGCTCATAAGAACAGATTCAACTAATAAGAGTTTCGACAAGCTGAATTCAAATTGTAGAATTTAAATTTTTGATATTATCTACAAATTTACTACATATATCTACAATTTGACTACAATTTCTTTATTTGGTGCAGGAAAAAATATTTTAATATATAATGTCTCCAGATTGTAGATAAATTGTAGACAAATTGTAGTTTAGTTATAGTTTGTAGTTAATTGGTAGATATATTGTAGATACTGTATGTGATCAAATTTAACAGATTCAAATCTGCGTATTTCTCTCTAGGTCTACAATTTAAATCTCAAAAAAAAAAAAAGAACGAACAACTCCTAAAAATAAGAACAGATTCAACTAATAAGAGTTTTGACGAGCTGAATTCAAATTGTAGAATTCAAATTTTTGTTGGCAAATTTTTGGAATGAGTAAACATCCCACCTGTTGATGTTCATGCAGGCTGGAGATTCTTCTCCAAAAATCGCCACAGCACCAAAAAGGAGACCGCCTCTATTGTGCTAGACTGTCAGTATAAAAGAGAATTAATCGGATTGCACATCTTTTAGCAAGCAGTAATGTGTTGAATGAAGATCTAGTCTCAACCAAGATGGGATTCTCTTCAACAGGATGTGGCCATAATGGTTTCCTTTAATTAAGGAGTAAAAAATGCCCATTAATTAGACCCTTAATTAAGTATGGTATAGAATTGCTAATTTGGTATACGGGTTTGTAATTAAATCAAACCTTAAACATGAAGGGCAATAATGTTTCATATATGGTATAGGAAGGTAAAAAATTCTTTTTTAAAAATAGTCAGATTTACATCTGATCGTTAAAAAGTAGTCTAATTTTAAAAGTAATTAAAATTTAATCACTTTTTATATAAAGATAAATTTGATCGAAAAAACTCCAGTATATTATGCTGGAGTTCAGCATAAGTATACTTGAACTCCACCATATTATAATGGAGTTTCACGATCGTATGCTGGAAAGTTCTAGCATAAATATACTAGAACTCCAGCATAATATACCGGAGTTCCTGTAAGTATAATGGTCCAGTATAATATATTGAAGTTTGGAGCACCAGTGCTCCAGTCTCCAGTATATTATACTGGAGCCAGCAAAGTGTACCGATCCATCATAATATGTTGGAGTTCATACACAAGTGCACCGAACTCCAGTATATTATGATGGACCGTCTCTATTACAGCAAAACGGTGGCTATTTTTTATTGACTCGATAAACGCTGGCTATTTTTGATTGACCAGTCCGAAAACTGGCTATAGCGTGCTATTTTTACCTTTAATTAGGTATCTAATCGTTTGGAATCGTACTTCAATTTTGTCCAATACGTACTACTTCAATTTATCTGTAATTCTTTATATTGTCGTGATAAGATTTTAATGGTACTATAAAATACACCAAGGGATAAAATAAACGAGAATACGAACTACTAGTGAACCAAAGCTATATTCGTATAAGGATTCCTAATAAGATCACTAGCATGCAATATGATGTAATACCTTAATATCAATACACAAGAATTTGGAATGTCCAGTTATATTTATGTATCTTTTGAAATTTGAACCCGGTTTCTAGCTTTGAGCTCAAATAATAGCTTTTTTGGCGGAGTGGTTAGGTTTCTACCATTGGAGTAACACATTACTTCATCCACGAGATGGCGAAAGCATAATTCTAAGACCATTTCTTTTACTTATAGTGACCGTCTTTTACTTTATAGAAAAAGAAAAGGAGGATATAATTTGCATTTGCCCGTATTTATTCATGTTCGAGTATATATGTCCATTTTTTATTGACTTTGTACAAAACTATAAAAGAATAAGAGCAATATAACAGAGAAAGTTAGAGAAAATTTTTATTGAATTTTGAGAACAATTATAATGGAATAGAACCCTCTATTTATAGGAAGGGGTTGATTTAGCCACCAAGTAATAAACCCTAAAATCTTTCTAAATATGGACATTCACCGTAAATAGAATTCTATTTATAACACCCCCGAATATCTATTCAATAGATAATGTGCCTCGTTAAAACCTTAACTAAAAGAAAACCCAATGAGAAAAAAATTCTAGAAAAGTAAAAAGAGTACACATATTTAGAAATGCGCATATTGGTTGTCTCGGTAAAAACCTTGCAAGAAAAACCATGTGGGACAAAATCTTGTAAGGAAAAAAAATGTGCAACGCGCATTAACTCCCCCTGATGAGAGCGTTAATTCATATCCTTGAGTCTTCACATCCCGATCTTGTACACTAGCTTCTTGAAGGTTGACGTTGGTAGAGATTTTGTGAACAAATCAGCCATATTATCAATTGAACGAATCTGTTGCACATTAATATCACCATTCTTTTGAAGATCATGTGTGAAAAATAACTTTGATGAAATGTACTTTGTCCCATCTCCTTTTATGAATCCTCCCTTCAATTGAGCTATGCATGCTGCATTATCTTCATACGAAATTGTGGGTAACTTGTCACATTTCACACCACATTTATCTCTAATAAGATGTATTATAGACCTCAACCACATGCACTCTCGATTTGCTTCATGAATAGCAATTATCTCAGCATGATTAGATGAAGTAGCCACAATTAATTGCTTAGTCAATCGCCAAGATTTGGTAGTGCCTCCATAGGTAAACACATAAGCTGTTTGAGATCGAGCCTTGTATGGGTCAAATAAATACCCAGCATCAACATAACCAACAAGATCGGGACTGTAATTGTTGCCATAAAATAAGCCCATATCGGTAGTCCCTTTTAGATACCGCAATATGTATTTGATCCTATTTCAATATCTCCTTGTGGGAGCAGAGTTATATCTTGCTAAGACATTAACTGAAAAAGTTATGTCTCTGGCCTTGTAGTATTGGCAAGATACATTAGTGCACCAATTGCACTAAGATATGGTACTTCAAGACCAAGTAGCTCACCATTCTCTTCTTGAGGTCGGAATGGATCATTGATCACATCAAGTGATCGAACAACCATCGGAGTACTTAATGAATATGCTCCATCCATGTAAAACTGTTTTAATACTTTTTCTATGTAGGCAGATTGATGAACAAAAGTTTTGTTTGCTAAATATTCAATTTGCAAACCAAGACATAATTTTGTCTTTCTGATCTTTATCTCGAATTCCTTCTTTAAATAATCAATTGCCTTTTGGAGTTCTATATGAGTTCTAATAAGGTTTATGTCATCAACATATACGGCAAATACAACAAATTTTGATGTTGTTTTCTTTATGTAAACACATGGGCAAATGGCATCATTTGTATAGTCTTCCTTTAATAAATACTCACTAAGAAGATTATAACACATCCCGATTGTTTTAGACCATAAAGGTAGGCGGTAATCACATCCATTAAATGCATGTCAAGCATTTCATGGACAGCAAAACTAATGAGATAACAGAACGTTATAGCATCCATAACGGGTGAATATATCTTTCCATAATCGACACCAAGCCTTTGTGAAAATTCTTATGCAACAAGGCGTGCCTTATATCTTTGTACCTCGTTTTTCTCATTTCTCTTGCGTACAAAGACTCATTTATAGCCAACAGGCTTAACACCATTAGGTGTTTGAACTACAGGCCCAAAAACTTCATGTTTTGCAAGTGAATTCAACTCTGATTGGATTGCTTCTTGCCATTTTGGCCAATCAAGTTTTTGTCGACATTCTCCAACAGATTGAGGTTCAAGATCTTCACTTTCTTGCATAATACTGGATGCAACATTATATGCAAAAACATAATCCACCACTATATCCACTCGATTCAAATTTTTCTCAATATCGATTAAATTTATTGATAGTTCCTTATTTTCTTGAGTCTCAGGCTCAGCGGATTCCTCATGAATCTCAGAATTTATTACACCATGGATTTGTTCATAAGATTCTTTCATAGTGTCATTTTGATCATTTGTTTTCCTTTTCTTAGGATTTCTATCTTTGGAACCTAATGGTCTGCCACGTTTTAGGCGTGCTTTTGACTCATTAGCTATGACACTAGAAGATTATCCAATAGGCACATTATTACGGATTGAAACATTCTCCGAAAGGATATGTGATTTTGTTATCCTTTTCATATCCGTATATGCATATGGTATTTGATTTGCTATTCTCTGCAAATGAATAATCTTTTGCACCTCTTTTTCACAAATAGAGGTACATGGATCAAGATGAGATAATGATGGATTTTTTCATAAAATTTTCTGTTTGATTTCACCAACTTCTCCCACTAATTTTGGGAAAAGTGTCTCAACGAATCGACAGTCTGTAAATCGTACAGTAAACAAATCCCCTGTCAATTATTCAAGGTAGCGAATAGTGGAAGGCGATTCAAACTCTACATATATTCCTAACCTTCTTTGTGGACCCATTTTGGTGCGATATGGCGATGCTACAGACACATATACTGTGCATCCAAAGATTCTTAAATGAGATATATTAGGTTCATGACCCAAAACTAATTGCAACGGGGAATGTTTATGATAATTTATCGGTCTGAGACGAACTAGCATTGCTGCATACAAAATGACGTGACCCCAAACAGAAGTGGACAACCTCGTTTTCATGAGTAACGGTCTTGCTATCAATTGCAGACGTTTAATTAAAGACTCTGCAAGACCATTTTGAGTGTGAACATGAGCTACAGGATATTCCACTTTTATCCCAATTGATAGGCAATAATCACTAAATGCTTGGGATGAAAACTCAGCAGCATTATCAAGTCTAATAGACTTAATTGGATTATCAGAAAATTGTGCCCGTAATTGAACTATTTGTGTCATTAATTTTGCAAATGAGAGGTTGCGAGATGACAATAGGCACATATAGGACCATCTAGATGATGCGTATATTAAGACCATAAAATATCTAAACGACCCACTAGGTGGGTGAATATATCCACAAATGTCCCCTTGTATACATTTCAAAAATGCAGGGGACTCAATTCCAATCTTTGTTGGTGAAGGTCTAATAATTAACTTGCCTTGATAACAAGAAGTTCAAGAAAATCCATCATTTAAAAGAATTTTTAAATTCTTTAATGGATGCCCATTTGAGTTTTCTATAATCCGTCTCATCATAATTGATCCAGGGTGTCCCAATCGATCATGTCAAAGTACAAAAGTATTGGAATCGGTAACATTTTGGTTTACAATAGAATATGACTCAATTGCACTAATTCTTGTCCAATATAAGCTACAAGATAAAGATGAGAACTTCTCAATAGCCCTTTTCTGGCCAGAGATATTTTTGGTAATGATGAGATATTCAAGATTATTCTCATCTATTGTCTCAATATGATATCCATTTCGACGGATATCTTTAACTCAACAAGTTCCTCTTGGACTTGGAAGAGAACATTGCATTCTCTATGATAAGTATTGTTCCTTTAGGCAGAGTTATAATAGCTCTTCTAGAGCCTTCAATTAATTTACTAATTACTACTACCAGAAATCGTAGTAACATCTGCCTTACACATACTTAAATGAGAGAAATATTTCTTCTCTTTGAATCTTGTATGTGTTGTACATGAATCAACTAAATAAAATTAAAATTTGATTCAAGTTTGTTTTGAGAGATATCCATATTTGTTTCCCGTGATTTGACATACAAAAGAAAATATACAACTAAATATTGGTATTTTCAGAGTATACTTATAATACTAACAAATGATTAAAACTAAATAAATTATCATATTGAGATTAAATGTCTCTATATACAATAGCTTGTATCAATATAAAAAATGAACTTTGCTCTCTGTTCCGCGATTGATTTTCCTTTGTTATCAAAACAAGTAAATAACTAACAACCTTTTGTTTATGAAACAGAAAACAGAAAAATAGAAACATAAAGAATACCACATCTTCTAGAACTACTACGTATCTGCTTTCTTCAATCAAAAACCTTTTGATGGAAGGTACATAAAGGGGCAATCATGATTATGTTTATATGTTTAGGCTAAAAAAAAGTTATATACAATTTTACTACCACTTATAAATTAGTTTGGTGGTAAATCAGTGGGAGATAACTATTATATCACGTTTATATATTACTATGGTCAATTTAAAGACACGCATTCGTATATTTTCTGTTCAATACCAGTAATTAAATATTTTTTTCACACTGCAGTATTATTTTAATAAATATAATATTATCCTTGAATATTAAGCAAACTGAAATATTGTTTAAAAAAATACTAGAATTATATCTAATCGAATGAACTAACACTAATTCATAAGTCATACTAATTGATTCAAATGAGTACTACTCATGTAAAGAACTGTGATTACATGATGTTTATTAGCTACTACGAATATGTAAAAATAATAATCAAACTACTCAATTATCTTTAACCACAGATCCATCACCGATCAAGTGGTCTATTTTCTTATCAGGGTGCTCAAAGAAGTCTGCCACATCCAAGTGAGTGATGTCAAAATCATTGTCAAAAACAAAATTGGCTTTAGGGCCTTTATTCTTTAGAGATGCTTGATAAAGCTCAACCAAATGTCTTGGTACACGGCAAATATTTGCCCAATGCCATTTTCCACCGCAACGATAACATTCAGTTTCTGTTTACTTTTGGCTTCTCATCTTTCCCTTTCCACTTTTGGTGGTTATTTCTCTTTGGGGGTGATTAACACCAGGAAAATTTCTTCCTTGTTTATGGCCACGGCTACGACCATGATTACAAATAGAGTCACGGCCTTTTCCACGCTTAGCATAATGGGAATACACCTCATCTACTCCGAGCAATGGTGTAGATCCAATGGGTCGATTTTGTGATTTCTCATAGCAAGTCATTGTTTCGCTCAGCCACAAGAAGAAGAGAAATCAGTTCAGAGTACTTCTTGAAACCTTTCTCTCTGTGTTGTTGTTGCAAAACCATATTGGATGCAGGAAATATTGTAAATATTTTTTCAAGTATATCATAATCATTGATAGTATCTCCATAGAGTTTCAATTTAGAAGTAATTCTGAACATTGCAGAATTATATTCAGAAACAGACTTACTGTCAAGCCTCAGATGAGCCCAAGCATATCGTGCTTGTGGAAGGGTGACCAACTTTAAGTTGTCATATCTTTCCTTTAAGCCATTCCACAAAACAAATAGGTCTTTGACTATGAGATATTCTATTTTCAACCCTTCATCAAGATGATGGCGCAAGAAATCAAGGCCTTAACATAGTCTTGGGTGAATGCTTTAGTTTTGTCTTTAATGGCGTCTCCAAGACCCATTGCATCTAAATAGATTTCAGCATCCAACACCCATATCATATAATTCTTGCCCGAAAGGGCAACGAACTTTCTTTTCATAATGTCAGTCATAATTAAAAAGAGGAGAACAATTACCTTAATCTTCTCAAAGAGTTTCTTGAGACAGTGAAGTCTCGTGCTTATAACGTGTTATAAAACTATAAAAGAATAAGAGCAATACCGTATCTCTTAATGATACCAAGTGAATGTTGACTTTTTAAGTTATTTCAATTTGATTTTCTGCTTCTTTTTAAATTTGTTTAATGAAGTTAATTTAGGTTTACGCTAAAGCGACAGAGATTGAGTCGGAAGTAGCATAGAAAAGAGATGTCAATGCATTAGTCTCATCCAAGAAGGCGTTGTCATACAAAGAATGGGCAATTTTTCTGCCACGGTTGGAATTGGATGCGCTAATAAAACAGTATGATTTTATCAACAAGTTGTGCAAAATCTTCGGTGCAGCTGGTGGCTTTAACCGGTGTTTATTGCTCTCCACGGCCTTGAGTTCCACAGGAACTGATTTCACCACGGATGCGCTTCTGCAGATGTTCCAAGCTAGCAACCCGCTGCATTGAAGCTGTTCTACCCATCTTGTTCCCCCCAACTGCTGCCGTTGCAGGATTCTGCTGTACATTTTCTATTGGAGGAACATCTACCATACCATTTTGGATTCTAGGATCATGGGTTGGCATATGATTATTTGGCGGCTGTTGGTAGTAGTGATGCTTCGGATCATCTTGCACAGGTACAGCAGCGTCTGCTGATGTGTCGGAAGGGCTACCAGAGTAGGATGGCATTACCATTGAAGACATCTCTGACATAGCTTGGAATAACGGATTTAACCCAGTAACTCTTTTAACAGTTTCTTCAGCCATCTTCACCTGCACAACAAACAACACAAGATGGAACTTTTATACTTGCTTCTAGCAGCAACGATTTTCGACAATATGAGGCAAGGGTGGAAAAAGGAAACAGCAATATTATTCAACTCCTCCCCTGTTAAGATCTACAAAATTATCAATCTGCTATATAATGCTCTTTATTAAGAAGGAAAAGAGGATAAAAGAATTTTTTGAAATCATGATAATCCTGTTCTTTTGGATCCGAAACCTTGTCTAAATCAGCAGCAAAGGTATCCTCAAGTAGGTGGATAGAAGCACAAGATAAGCTTGTCGCAGGGTAGTTCCACCAAAAAATATGTATGTTTGTCTTTGTTGACGAAGCCTGACCGGCATTAGAAGCATGAAATGAAAAAGAAAAAAAGAGATAGCAAAAGCAACATGAAGCTGCCAGCTTGTTGATTCCAAACTGGATGAGCAATGAATGTTGGACCAAGGAAGAACTCTCCCTTTTTCTTATAACCTTGGTGTCCACACCAGCTTGCGAGCAAATTCGACTAATTCAAGGGGGTACCTGCTACCTCCCATCAGCACAAGCACCGGATAACTTTGTTTGCCAGGGCTTGAATAGATGGAAAGAAACCACCTAGTGATTTCGCCTCCATTGGGATTTAAACCTGAGACTCAATGAGTCTCAACCCTCTTCATTGACCAATAAGTCACACCCTTGGGTGCAAACTCTTTTTTCTTTTGGTTACAGGAATAAGTCATTTCACTAGGCTCAATGAAGACAACCGATGCACAAAGCAGGTGTCTTCTCACACTTTCTTCCAAACAAATTACTGAATCTACTGTCTTAACCACAATTCTTAAGAGTAGCCTTACCTTCGCTCTTAATGTCTCAACATCTGCTTTCAAGACTCGATTATCAACCGCTGCTTCATTGTATTTCTGGCTTATGTCAGTCAGACGTTTCAGTAGAGAGGAGTTTTCTACTCTGAGTTGAGAAACCTACCAAAAATAAGGTTTCATAAGACAGCAGTCTTGCACCAATATTAACTTGCACAGGATTTAAAGAAAAACATACCTGTGTCTCTAGTTCTGTCAGATGGGCCTGCTTTCTTCTCCTTGAACGTCTGGCTGATTCTCTATTTGAAAGCATTCTGATAAACATAGGGGCGAGATTATTATTTTGACCACGTAAACTTCACTATCAGAGATAACAATAATAAGCTTTACATTCTGAATGCCGACCGATTACATTACCACCGGGTTATGATAAGTAGGAAAGAGTTGATAAACAGAAAAAATTGGAGCATCTTATGCCGGTGACTCATTGCACCTCCAACAATATTATTCTCCAAGGATTGAATATTCATTCTGCATGTAAGGACAAGCAGCCTTTACATAATGACACCTTCCATTTGAAGTGTAATCTATTTCCTTCTGAGGCAAAGAGAGATCCGGTTCAATAAAGGCAACCCCAATTGGTAGCATGACATTACCCAATGTGAGTCAGGAAATAGCAGTCCTCTTGTCAGCCCAAGAATTGCCAAATTGTCTTCAGAAGCTTTTAAACTTTTCGGCTAGGACTTAAAGCATCTTGTATGGCCCTTCTACTAAAAGCCTCGTACTTGAATTCCACACTTATACTTACAAGAGGGTGCATGGCAATCTTTAGCGGAGAGGAGGGATTTGGTATGCAACAATGAAGGATTCAATTATAACATACCAGGCACGAACCCAGAGTTTTGTGCAAACGAATTCAGCCAAAGACTAAGATGAACATCTTCAGCAGTCAACAAAAAAGGACTTTATTGAACATGACAGCTGAGTTTTTCCCATTGCTCTATTTGGTTCATATGCAACATATAAAAAAGTCATTTCGGTCTCATGTTTTTTATATCGGAAAAGGGTCAAAACTACCCCTAGACTATTGGGGTCGGTACAATAATACCCTCCGTTAACCTATTTTGAAAATATTGCCCTCACCGTTATCTTTTCGGCTCAAGAGTACCCTTACGACTAACGGCCATGTTAGATAAAAAAATTAATTAATTTCCACGTGTCATAACGGAAAAAGGTTCAAACATGCCCCTAGACTATTGGAGTTGGTACAATAATACCCCTCATCTCAAAAAATCTCTCCCCCACCCCCTTCACCCTGCCCCTCTAGCGTGAGTGCATTCATATCCTTCTTGTTCTTCTCATCCTTTTTTGACCTTGCACTCTATTAGGCAAAAATATTTAAATAATTTCCACGTGTCATCGTCCCATTGGCCTAACTTAAAACTCACTTAAATTAAAATAAACTCACACACATTCTAAGACCATTTTCTCTGTTTCTTTCTCCTCTTTCTTTTAAAAATTATTCCACCAACTAGAACTTACATACACCTATTTTTTTCCCTAAGCAAACAAAACCCTCTCGTATAGTTAATCACCTTCCTTTCCCTATTTCTTTGTCTATTAAATGTACACATCAATACTCCTTTTTTTCATCACAGAAATGCCATTGATAATCAATTTTTCTTACTACACTTTACTGCCTCATACAATAAGCTCAATCAAGTGTTTATTACAGTCACATTCACCAATAAGTCGTATTTTCTCATATTCTCATGCATATGATCTTAAATATTTCTCTTAATTTAACCGTCTCTTTTTTAAATTGGCGGTGTTGATATAACCTAAAGAGCATCCTCGTACAATAGCTTAATTTATGGACATGATCGGATGTTCAGACTATAGTGAGCCGATGAAGAAGAAAAAGATCCAGGTCCGAGTAGAGACCAAATAAAATATTGGTATAATAAAAAATTGGATGCGGAGTTGTTAAGAAATATGCAACAAAAGATATTGCAAATGCTCAATGATACACTCTGTTAGTGTTCATATAGGGTCTAAAAGTTGTATGACGTAAAGTATTGGTGACTAAAATTGGTTGTCTGAAAATAAAACTTTAATGATGCTTGTAGTGATTATTCAAATAGAGTGCAAGGTCAAAAAAAAGATGAGAAGAACAAGAAGGATATGAATGCACACACGCTAGAGGGGCAGGGTGAAGGGGGTGGGGGAGAGATTTTCTTAGATGAGGGGTATTATTGTACCAACTCCAATAGTCTAGGGGCAAGTTTGACCTTTTTTCCATTATGACACGTGGAAATTAATTAATTTTTTTTATCTAACATGGCCGTTAGTCGTAAGGGTACTCTTGAGCCGAAAAGATAACGGTGAGGGCAATATTTTCAAAATAGGTTAACGGAGGGTATTATTGTACTGACCCCAATAGTCCAGGGGTAGATTTTAAAGAGTTAGGCAAAATGTATGTTTTTTTTGCATTTTTGAGCATTGGTCAAACCTGCTTGCCTTTAAGAGGGAGTGAGAGGGGAGAAAGAATGAAAAGATAGGGATTCTTTTAATTGGCCGAGTTACTTGGTTCTTCAAAAAATGAAAAAGTGTGTTTATGTATATACATATGTATACACACACACACAGGTGTGTGTATCTACGTACATAATATGCTCAACAAACAACAACAACAACAACAACTACCCAGTGTATTCCCACAAAGTGGAATATGCTCAACAATAAACATACATAATACTTACGTCTTACGCAAGTAGTAGTATATCCTTTTGGAAAAGAAGATTCGATTGAATCCATTTAGTCACACACAGCTATGCCTCAGTAGCACTAGAACAAAACTTCTAACCTTCACAAAGTATCAATAGCCATGCAAATGTTTTGAACGACATGTAATCAAAATTGGGAATGTATATCAAGGGCATTTGCTTTTCACACAAAACACTGGCTGCCATCATTTATATCAGATGCAAGGACGAAGTTGAAACCAACAGCATCAAGTTCATCAGAAAGACAGAAACTCATAAAACAACCAGTATGATATGTTTATCCCCAACTAGTATGAGGTGTTTATCACCAACATATTAATAGTTCCTTTGACCAATCTATATTTCTCAGATTTGACAGCAATTCAAGTAGAGCTACTTGTCCAAAAACTGTAAACCATATTACCTCCTTACACGTTTTGCATCAGTTGGATCCATGCCTAGAGTTGTTTCAGCTTCATCATCATCAGATTGCTCTCTAGATGAACCACTGGTTGTTGACCTCACCTGCACCACAGGTTTCTTTTGCACCGGGGGCAAGGAGGGTATTCCAACTGGCCCACCAGCATCCTTATCAATTTTTGCCACTTCCTGACCAGATCCTGCAGAAAAGGAACTAACAACTCAATACATGAAACTAATTTCCATGATACATAGCACAGTAACCTGCACCAAGTCTTTGCCTGTCATTAAGCCCGTTTGGACATAAGAAACTTTTTACTTTTTTTACTTTTTCTCGAAATCAGCATTTGGTCATAAAATTTCCAATTTTCACTTGAAGATGGATTTTGGAATTTTTCGAAAATTTGAAAAACTCCAAAAAGTTATTTTTCAAAATTTTCAGATTTAGGATTTTTATGTCAAAACGCCCACTAAATGGATGTCTATGTACATTTATCCTTCTGTTGCATATTACACGCTTCTTTGCTGATGCAGATGTTACATTGTCAAGCAAACAACTGAACCACACAATTATATCAGATTAAGCAAATGAAGAAACATTACATGGAAAATTACTAGAATGATGATTGCAGATGAAGACGAACTAATAAAAAGCCAACAATTTGCAGTTGATTTGTCTCATTGGCACGGGTGGACTAAGTTCCTACTGCACAAGGAGATCCTATGTGAGGCATGAATGGAGCTTGGAAGAGAAATTAATTCACCAAATGCACCCTAAGTGCACAAGGCTCTCGTTAGAGGTAAGGGTGGACCCATTCAGTTACTTTTTGTGACTTCATTAATGAGAAAGGTTAAAGGTTGAGTTCAAAAGAGTATAATTGGCTCCTTTCT
This sequence comes from Nicotiana noctiflora, assembly GCA_032618575.1. NCBI lineage: Eukaryota > Viridiplantae > Streptophyta > Magnoliopsida > Solanales > Solanaceae > Nicotiana > Nicotiana noctiflora. Next base: position 14,005 of record JASVEL010000840.1, on the reverse strand, counting down.
ATGTTACATAGTGGATTAAATAACCAGGACAATAAGTTGACTCATTGATTACTCGTGAACGGGATTGTTGTAATAAGTAAACAACAATTAGCTACTTTAATGTTGTGCAATGTTGCGCGTCGCTCCGTATTGGGTAAAACGCCTCGCCTCGCACCCTCATCTTTTAAAAATGCATGTACATAGTATCATGGCATCTACTTGAAATAGAAAATTAATATTTCAAAACCCTGAAAAGCTTCTTTATATAGAGTGGTGTAAAAGCCTAAAAGATGGAGGTCAAGGTAATGTTTTAACTATCATGAGGCAAGGTATCAGCTCCAAAGCCAGGATTTTAAGCCTCGTGAATTTTGTATTATTTGTACTTTTAAAAATTAAAGTTACCGAAGTAAATGAAAAATGAAAATTACAGTAAATACATCAAAATAGTATAAATTTGAAAGAGCGGATTGATCCAGATATATAGACATCATAACATGGTAATATACAATAAGTTCTAGCTTACAGGATAAAACATATAATGCAAGTAATATCCCTATTATATATTTAAAAGAAAATGTTCTGGGGAGTATGGGTGGACAGTCTAAGGTGTAAGTGTGCATGGTCCAAATATCTCACCTATTAGGGTGTTAGTTCCGTAAACTTTGCTCCCCTGATCAACCTGAGGCCTCTCCCGCATCACACTTAATTGAGTCCCAAAATAACCTTTCAAAACATTATTTTCTTAAGGTATTAATTAAGTAGTTCATGAGTATAACCTGCGTTCAATTTCTTATTTTTAAATATGCTAAAGTCAGACGGAAAAAATATGCTAAAGTCTAAATGGTAACATATGCAACGAATTCAAGCTTGATACTAGCTTTGTATCCAAGAGCTAGATTTCATTGTATAGAGTGCGTGAACCAATTTTGATTACTAACATCCACTTTCGGATTAGATTCATATTAATACCAAGCCCGAACTTTATCTCTAAGGGTTGTTAATTGAGCTCAAATAGCAAGATGTTCAACTTGGCTCGATTTATTTGCACTTGGCAGTACCTACGGCTACGGGTACAATATTGTGAATACCAATCAAAGATCATTTAATTGTGGATTGGAAGACGTTCGTCATAGCAAATGAGGAATGAAGGATGAACTACGTTAAATTCATATAAATCTCAGAGAACATGCATAGGGCAGAGGTACAAATTTCTTTACTTATATTAACTTCTTATGATTTTTCTTATTTGTTGAAACTTTTATGAGTTTGTTTAAGTATAAAATAGACAATTAAATTAGAGATGTAGGGTGTCGCAAGATAAGGTACAAGTACAACCATAACCTAGTGCGACCAAGGGTCAGCCTGCTTTGGTTTAAATGTTCAAATTCCTTTAATGTTTGTTCCTTTTCATGTAAAAAGAATATTAACTTTACAGAAAGTAATGGCCAAGTGACACAGGCATTGGAATCAATGGAAATACAGACAAATTTTGCCTCATCCAAGAATCAATCAGGCTTATTGAGATGTTCACATAACCATACAACTGCCTTCAATCATCAGCATCCCAAACCAATATCTAAAAAGTGAAGGAAGCACAGATCTCATAAATTTCCGAGTAAAACCACGACAAAACCTCATAGAAAAGATCTCGTATAACCTTTCGATAGCAACATAAATCTACAGCCAGCATAGAGTAACACAAAAAACAAAATCAACGTACATCATACATAATCAGTGGCAAGAAAGATGACATCAGCATGTTACATGCAGATCACATTATACGTAAATAACACTTGCCTAAAGTGGAGACGTGAGATCCTGATTGAGCTGCACTAGCAGTCTCTGATCCTTTGTCATGAGCTGTAGAACCTGAAACCTGAGGGTTTAAACTCTTGCCCTATGAATATAAATTGCAGTTATAATTTCATTACTGAATCAATTACTCTATGATTTAGCTGAAACAAAAATCAGATTATTTGAAAGGCGAAATTTTTCAAAGCTAATTCGTAAAAAGGTAAAAATAAAATTACGCGAGTCAAAGCAACGGCAGCACAAGCCAAATGGAGTTGGCTTTTCAGGAATGCTTGATACTCTTCGGAATCAACAGCAATATTCGGCGGAGGTGCGAGGCCAAACGCTGACGCCGGCTTCGAATTCAACGCCGTACTGGGATTTAAATTAGGAGTAGAAAGATTCTCATCCTTGATCTCCACGACATCGTTTTGGTGCGAAGATGAAGAGGAAGACGCCGTCATTGTAGGTGGCTGAGGATGAGATGAAGTGGAGGTACCGGCGGCAGTGGCTTCTTGGAGGAAGCGCTGGAAAGCCCATTCGGAAGAGCTGCGATTCATCATCTTTGAGTAGGAGGTGGCGGCGGCAGCTGTTGGAGAATCAACGCCTAAGTCTACCGTCGGCGGCGTCGACCAGAAGTGGTCACCAATGTCATCGTCCACTGAAAACACCCTATCCATATTTCTCTCTCTTTCTTTGTCTCTCTCTCTCCGGAAAAAAACAGCTGAGACTTTTTTTTATTATGGGAAGAAAAGGAGAAAGAAGAGACGGGATTGAGTTTTTATTATATACATCTGTCTGTATGGATTAATATGGTGGGAAAATATGATTCTCTTGAGATTCCTTATTTACCCTTTTCTTTTCCTTTTTTTATGTCTACCTTTCCTCGGATTAAAACGACTTGATTATTTTCTTATTACAAGGAGTTACTTACCATTTTTATTAGGTTATTAATCTAAAAAAAATTATAATTTTTTTTAAAACAAAAATATTTTTTATATTATTAGCCTATTTTTTAAATATATTTTTAGAGAATCATGTGATAGATGATTGGAATCCATATTTCCTTAACCAGATATTTTGAATTTGGAGCCTTGAAAATAATAAAAAATTATTACGAAATGCTTTACCCCTAAAGTATTTATCCAACATAAATTCAGATTAATCGAATAAGTAAACTTTAGATGCTCGAACGCTTAAACAAAAAAAGAAAGAGTCGGACAAAAATACATGCAATTGGTCAAGCAAGTAGAACCTATGACTTTTACATAACGATTATCAATACATGATTAAACGAATCAAGAGGCGGAAAAATTTCATGCTAAACCGAGAAAGGTCACTAACACCGTAAACTTTCATGTATACATTTACATATCTTTAGAAAATAGTATATAGTATATATTAATAGTGGACATTTTATATATAAAGTAAATTTTAATTGAATCCAAAAATACGTCCCGACCTTCAAATCTTGGGCCCGCATCTAAACATATCAACAAATTTACGGGTGACTTTTAAAAATAAGTCAGATTTACAACTGAGCATTCAAAAATAACCTAATTTCAAAGGTAATCGAAATTTAGACACTTTTAATATAAAGATAAATCTGAGCGAAATAGTTTCAAAACTCGAAAAAAACTCCAGTATATTATGCTAGAGTTCCAGCATAAGTATACTTGAACTCCAGCATATTATACTTGAGTTCCAGGATAGTATGTTGGAAGCCTGGAACTCCAGCGTAATATGATGGAGTTCCAGCATAAATACACTAGAACTACAACATAATATACTGAAGTTCTAGCAAGTATAATGGTTCAGTATAATATACTGGAGTTTGGAGCACCAGTGCTCCAGTCTCTAGTATATTATACTGGAGCCAGCAAAGTATATCGGTCCAGCATAATATATATGTTGGAGTTCATACACAAGTGCACCGAACTCCAGTATATTATGTTGGACCGATCACTATTGCAGCAAAACGGTGGCTATTTTTTATTGACTTGGTAAACGCTGACTATTTTAGTTGACCAGTCCAAAAACTGGCTATACCGATAAATTTTGCCTAAATTTACCATTAACTTTGATAAAAACAATAGATTTTAGATTTGGTGCAAGCTCTTTTCTAGCCAATGGCAGCCAACATAAAGAAGAAATTTTGAAGCTTGTAACTTGCACGTTTGATATGGAAATTATAGACCTCTAATGACTGATGAGCTTACGCTCAAATTCAATTTGTTATCTTGTGTGAATCTTAATGCACTAGTTGACAATAACAACAACAACAACAACAATAACCCAGGATAATCCTACTTAGTGGAGTTTGAAAAGGGTAGTGTACGCAGACCTTACCTCTATCCTGAATAGAAAAGTTATTTCCAAATAGACCCCGACCTTAATACACTAGTTGAAAAAAAAAAACTTAATGCACTAATTCTAAATATTTCGGATCGGAGTAGTATTTTGTTAGAAAGATGCCAAAATGTTTACCCTTTATATAAGTGAATTTATTCTTTATTTCCTTTTTTAGAATATAAGTGAATTTATTAGATTATTCTTTCCTTGTGAAACAATGTAACATTGAGCGAATAATAATATCAAAAGAAAATCCAAAATTATTGGTGATTGATTTTTTCCTTGTTGATACTAAAATATCTCTGATATTTTTCCTTTTGGCCCTGATTAGAAAAGTTTGTTTTACTAATTTTACTATTCGATGCATTTATGTATCTATAATATTCGTTTCAATGGTAATGGTGAATTTAGCAGGTAGAAAAAATGAGATTATTTGTTTTAATTTTGTTGATAAAAAGAAATTTGAATTTTTTCTCCTTTAAACCACTTTAAATTGAATTAGTGCATTTACAGTATCCAATTAATTTGAAGGAATGCTTACGATTATGGGTGGCAAAATGGTTAAAAGAAAATAGTTAACCACCTATATTATTTGCTAAAATTAGGTTGGATAATGAACTTTTAAAAAACGGGTCAAATATGAATAAAAATTATATTATCCATTTAAAAATGAAGAACGAATGAGTAACCAATGGGTTTGTAAACCCTCAAATTGAGGGTTTCTCAAGTTAGGGAGACTAATGCTCCCAAAATTGATCATATGCAAGAAGTCGTGGATAATATGGTTATTCATATTATCTGACGGTCAATCATTGTTTTATCCGTATTGAATATGAATCAAATCGAATAGTTAATTTATTTTTCACTTTTTGTGTTCGACCTGAACTATATCCGAACCGATCCGACTTTTGTCACTTTACTAAAGAGTAAGGTACAAATGATTTTGGTTTCTACATTCTTCGAAGCTTTTCTTTTTTGGGGTCCTTTGGTGTGTATTAAGAGGCATTTCTGAGCCCCGTGAGGGAGAAAGTAAGTGGTCCATTATCCAAGTATAATGAAATAAAAATTGAAACTTTAAGCAAAAAGAAAAAAAATTGTAAAATAAAAATTCAAAATTTGCAAATTCTTAAAGATGATAAATAAATCATCCTAATAGTTTTTTCCCAGTTTGCTCTGCCACTTACTTCAACCCTTGCCAACTCATCACAATAAGATGCAAAAGCAACAATTGTTATTGTTATTGTTATTTAAGTAATTAAGCTCCGTTTAGTCATAAGTTTTTCCAAAATAAATTTGAGATTTATTTTTAAAACTCATGTTTGGCCATAAATTTTGCTCATATTTTGGCCAAATCCCAAATCAAAAATTTCAAATTCTAAAATCAGCTATTGAGCTAAATTTGGGCCAAAATTCCAGAACTTGGGAATTATATACATATTTTTTTTTAAAATAAAGTTGAAAAATATGTTTTGAAAACGTATATCCAAACACATTTTTATCTTCAAACCAAACTTTATTCAATTCAAATTTTTTAAAATAATTTAGAATTTATGGTCAAACGCTAGAGAACTTTTTGGCATAGCAACAAATTTTCAAGAATTTTTCGGTGAAGCTACTTATACGTTTTCTCGCACGGAATAACTACTTAATACTTTAAAATAACTAACTTATTTTACTCTCATGCAACAAAAATAATGGGACTCGCTATGCCTAGTCTATGAGGTTGGAGAATGCTGGCATATAATGTATTCCATCTATCTCGTATTATGTTGTGTTTCTTTTTTATATGTCCCTTATAAAATATCAATTATGAAAGGTTAAATTATTTTATCGTTATTTATGTTTTAAAATATAATCTTTTTTTATTAAATATTTATTCTATTTATGTGTTATTACTATCTTCAAGAATAATAATTACTAAAAAGGAAAATAATAATCAATTTTATCTTAAATTTCTAAAATGACCAATAATTTGAGACAGTTATTTTTAATAATCATGACTATTAATATGAGATGGAGGGATGTGTACCAGCTTTGGAAGACTTTGTATAATTGACTGCAGTCTGCATACTTTCTGAATTAATATTTGTAATGAACTAATGACAATCTATTTACTACAACCTCCATTTCTCCTTGAAATTATAAGAATTTAATTAATATTGGTATTTCCTCCATTTATCCAATAAGTACCTTTTTGATGAGCAAAATAAATTATCACCAAGATGAGCCTTGAATGTTGTACCAATAAAAGAACAATTGAAGGAAAAAAGTTATACTCCAATAATTTACAAAATTATTTAATGTGAATTACTTTGTTGAAATCACAGCTACATACTTGAAAATAATATTAGATACAGCAACTAATAACTTTAATCAAAACGATCCCCAAGTATTGTAGATTCTTTTAAGTGGAAATTAAATTTTTTTTTTTTTTTGGAAAGCTCTTCGCTATTTATAAATGTTGAGTACGTATTATCAAGAAAAATTTCCAGATAATATGCATGAAATCAGACATCAAAATAGTCATACGTTCAATCCTGATTTAGTTCAACCCTTTGTTTTATGAATTTATCAAATTATATTATATATACAAAATAATACTATTAATGATGGCATCTTTTTTAACGATGTCCCTTCAATTGATAAGCATACGACAATAGCATGATCACTACCACAATATGTTGCTTTTATTTTACAATCCAACCAATATAATAAAGTTGAACTATAAGTGTCGAAAATTGTCAGTATTTATATTTTTGAAAGATATGACATTTGAATTAACGAATGAAAAATAGGAAAACAAAAAATGCACTCACACACAGACACATTATTATTATTATTATTATTATTATTATTATTATTATTATTATTATTATTATTATTATTATTATTATAATATTTCGCTAAAGGCCGTATACTTTTAATATAATATATATTATTTCTTTAATACGAAAAGGTAGCCTTTAGTAGGATACCTTATTTAGGAAAAGAATTTGATAAAAAACAAGATAATATCATCCTAGCAGCACTAGAGTTAATGCATTGACGGAGTAACAAAATCTTAAGCAAAAGCTAATTAAGTCTACGCACCAGATAACGGTGGCATAATGGTTAAAAGAAAATAATTATCGATCTGTATTATCCATTAAAAATAGGTCGGATAGTGAATTTTTAAAAAACGGATCAAATACGGATAAGAACCATATTATATATTTATAAAATGGATAACCAATGTGTTTAACTTTTATTTGTAAAGTCTCAAATTGCGGGTTCTTCAAATTTGGGAAACTAAAAATTCTCCCAAAAATGATCATATTCAAGAAGCCATGAATAATATAGATATCTATATTATCCGCTGGTTAATCCGTTTTCATCTGTATTATATATGGGTCGGATCAGATAATTTATTTGTTTTTGAACCCGCTCATATCCGTTCCTACCAGTGGCGGGTTTAGGGGGGGCGCAAGGGTGTTCACCCGAATACCCTTCGCCGGAAAATTACACTGTATATATAAGGTAAAATCTATTTTTTACCTCCATATATTAAGTTTTGAATACCCTTAACACTATCCAAAAGTATAGTTTAGTGGTCAAGGGTGTTCAAAATTTACATAAAGGTCATGAGTTCAATTCCCACTAACTATAATTTTTTTTTTAGCAACCTTCATGAAGGTTCTGGCTCCGTCACTAATTCCTACCCGCTCGTTTGCCACCCCTAACTCTACATACAGGGTATGCATTTGACACTATGTAAAATGTTTGAGATTTAGACATCATATTATTATTTATTTTTTTACCCCTACCTCAAGAGCTCTCCACTTTACTCCTTTGGTAAAACAAACTGATTGAGCTAAAGATAGATGATTTTTACCACTTGAGCTATCCTTGTTGGCGTCTTTTTTTTTTTTTATTTGGTTGTTTCTCTTTTTTTTTTTTTACATATAAAAAAGAAAGCACAAAATAAAAATAAAAAGCATATAGTCATATAGATACAAAAACTTTATACCAAATGAAAATGTAGAAGTATTAATATCAAAAGGCAATGCTTGTAGCGTAGGTTTCGAAGATGTACACGTGAGAAGCACCCAATATTGACCACACAATGTCTTGTCTTTGTTGGCCGATAGGAAGAGACGACTTTTTTTATTTTTTACTACTATTTTTTTTCCTGATGGTCGAATTGCTTTTCTATTGGATAAACCTCCGTGGGGTATGACCCACTAGTAGATTGCGGATAAATATGAAATGCGGCCCACATATTATTGTGGCCCGCAGAATATGTGGGCCTCATTTTGTTCGTGGGCCCAATGACCAAGTTGCTTAGTTCTGTCCTGGCCAATTCTTGTTTTTTTTATTGAAATATTATACTCTATACAATTTGATTGGCAGTTGAGGGAACAAAGTGAAACATACTTTACGAGCATACAAATGGTTTTCCGACACATTTGTTTGACAAGGGCCAATTCAATGCAAAATTACTTATTTTAGTGGTCACATATATAGAGTTCGTTTGGATTGATTTTTAAAAAAAAATCAGTAAAAATAAAATTTAAGTCAAAAATAATAAATTGGGGCATCTTATTACTTTTGACTAATTTGAAGCAGTTTTTAGCTTATTTTAAATATTTTTTTGTTTTGTCAAACAATGAAAAATAAAAAAATAAAAACTTAAAACAGATCTGACCAACCTAAAAGCCATCCAAACACCCTCATAGTTTTTTGACACATGGCTTAGACACATTATAGTAGGATTGCTTATTAGATAGATTGTGCGGTTATTTACTCTTAACGATTTGATTTATCAGTTATCGGCTTTTAAATATATTAATTTATTAGCTACCCCATAAAATATCGAGCAAATTGGTATCGGTTAAGCTCTTATCGGACGGCTATCGGATGGTTTATCGGTCTAATTCAATCAAAATAAAATAAAATTTAGTCTTTGTATATTTAAATAGGAGATCGACGTACTAAGAGGGACAAAGCAGGAGAGACATCGTGATGGGTAAATCATCTATCTAGAATCTTATTTATGTTTATGCACGTTGGCCTTAGTCCATGTGAAAGATTTTCAATTGGCCGTTGCTAAAATAAATGTTCGTCATACTTTGAATTCTAGGGTGCCTTAAAATCCAGGCATAGTTGATGAAGCAGTGGTGTAACAGGTGCTGTTATCTTGTTTCAGAGAGCAAATTATGTCTTTTGAAACAGTTAGATAACTCCTTTTATTTGTCTTTCTTTTATTCTAATTCACTTTGATAGAGTACCGGAGGAAGAAGGATTTTTAATTATTTAATATATACATGCAAAAAAATAAATTTTATGTGTGTGTATATATATATATATATATATATATATATATATATATATAACGGGTTAACGGATTATCCGTTAAGAAAATTAGATAATCCATCCCAAACCAATAAGTCGTTAATAAATAAATTCAATCCGTTCCCCATCCGTTAAATATTACCCCGATATTAATAAGCCATTAAGCTTCTATTTCGGTTTCGGTTCAATTTTGAATATCCTAATGTTGGGATATTTCAAAGATTAGAAGTGTTTAATGAAGTAAATTCACTTAATTCCCACAAAAATATTTCTTTGGAAAATAGGACAACAGTTTTTAAAATGCATATATTTTGGTGAGAGGCCAAGATCGTTAAAAAGGAAAAGAGAAGGGTTAAGTGAAAATCTCACTTTGCATATATAGAGTAACCAATCTACGATTGAGCAACTAAATTATCCATTATAGGAGACTTAACTGATAAGTGATGCAAGCTTTTTTGTATTTTTTTTTCTTTTTTAATTTATTATCTCATATATTAATTTTTAACGGCTTGACAAATGAAAAGTGTACCAAGTTATCAGATAGTACTTTTTCTTCTACAATATTCTGTTCATTGCACATTGACATACATAGTCACTATTTGAACTATTTTAAGGGACCAATTAATTGGTCAATCAACCCTGGATTATAGAAAACAAGATTAAGAGAAGGAAAAAAATGAATTGGAGTACAATCGGAGGAGGATTCAGAATTTGAAGAGGGCGAGACCATATGAGTGAACTGCTCAACCAATGGCCCCATTAAACTTCTGATCTTAAGGATTCCAAACAAAATATATGATCGTTTTCAACATATATACACTTATATATTTTGAATTGTTACCGAAATTAATGGGGTCCGCTGATCCCACTCCCCAAAGCATAGGTCTGCCTCTGAGTACAATTAACTAAACGAAGAAAAGTTACAAATAATAGTAATTGTATTTAAATTAGGAAATTGCAAGCATGTAATGTGATTATGCGAAGTTTGACATACGAATGGCCAAATATCAAAGAAGAGTAAATGAAAAGGTTGAGACTGTTTACCTCAAAAATACGAGTAATAATTAAACTTGATTTATGCTTTTAAAAATATGTGATATGGTTCAGTACTAATTAATAACCAAGAAATCTGAAATATAAATGAAGGAATAAGTAAATTCAAATCAGTGTGCAAGCCATTCTCGACCTTGAGCTAAGGTGACCTCGAGGTGGATCAAAAATAATAAAGAAAGAATAATAAGGTTAAAAATAACAATTGTGATGATCAATGAGCGAGAAAGTGAGGGTATATTCTTTTGTCAATAAATGATGATCTTTACAAATGATTGGAGTCCTCTTTATAGATAAAAAGTAAATCAATATCCAGTTTTTTTTATCATGATAAAGTTAAAGTAAAAATAGTCGAATTGCACCTATGCCAAAGTAGAAAAAAAATTGCTGGTCACACTCGAGCAATCATCCATACAACGTATTACTAAACAAATAGAATTTAGAGCACAATCTAGAGCCTGGGTTATTATATACTGTTGGTCAAGTTGCAAAACTCAGCTTATTTTAAAAAGTATTCTTTTTAAAAAATATCTTTTTCAAAAGTACTTTTGGTGAGAAGTAGTTTGTGTTTGACTAAATAATTTTAAAAGCACTTTTGAGCAGCAATTTGTGTTTAGCCAAGCTTCTTAAAACTACTTCTAAGTGTATTTTTATCAAAAGTATTTTTTCAAAAAAAGTACTTTCGGATAGAAGCTACTTTTTTCTACTTCTCCAAAATAATTTTAAAAACAAAAATATTTATTTTGAAGGGAAAAAGCGCTTTTGGCTTCTCCATTGCTTTTTTCTTTTTCTTCAAAGTTGAAGTATTTGGCCAACTTTTCAATAAAAAATAATACTTTAATTGAGCAAAAACAAAAATAATTTTGGGAAGCAAAAAAAAAATTTCTCTCCAAAAATACATTTTTGAAAAGTACATTAAAGGAAAATATACTTAAAACCACTTTTAGAAGTTTGGCCAAGCTCCCATTTGGCCATAGATTCTAGCAACTTATTTTTTTTAAAAAATTTTTCCAGCAAAACCTATTTGTTTATAGATTTTATTAATATTTTGTGAGATTTTAAAAACATAATTTTTAAATCCCAAAACTAGCTCTAACATGTTTTTGGCTCAAAATATTATTGTTGGATTTTTTAATAATTTTAAAATTACCCAAAACTTTTGTATTTTATATTAAAAAAAAATACCATCTATTATAACTCAACTAATCTACTAGCTAGTTACTATCATTTTTTGGGACCGACAACAACATACCCAGTAATATTATTGAATTTCGATAAATTGTAGTAGCTAGTAATTGTGTTATTAGCACTTGATATGTGTTTGACTCAAAAGCTATCGATTGCTTTATAAGTTAGGGACAATCAAAAGTAATGAAGGGGTAAATCGTAATCAACAACAATAAATCTCGAAGATAGATCTACGGTTTATGTGTTATTTATCCGAATGAGATTGCAATGAGATTATGCGGATTATCAATAAAAATCACTAGGGTGATCAAGAGAGAAATAAATAACAGAGAGAGAATGATAGAGATAGAGATAGTCAGGAGTTGTATTATTAATAAAATAACATTTGCCTTACAATAAGGAAAACCCTTCTTTTTATAGAAGGAGGGTTCCATCGCCAAAACATTATTCATTTGAGGGCTGCTAACATCCCAAAAATATGAAGGGGCAGAGTGCCCAGTGGGCGAGTTGACGTTACACCTTCGGCGTTAAAGGCGTACCCCCTATGCCATATGGGCGCGGGGAAAGATATATGGAGCCTTTGTGACCATGAAAGGAGGCGTACTTCGACTTTCATTAGTTATGTTTGTTTCGCCCCCATACAGTTAGTCCCTCCACCTGTTGGAGATGTATTCGACATACGTCTGCAATATGAGGAAAAGATCTACTCGCCTTGGCGTTATCCGTATATGGACACTTGGCTTATTTTTTGAACCGACATCACTGGCGGCATGCGTCATGATTATAACTGCTCCTGAGGAAGGTCAGGAGGTGATTTGATATTTCGGTTTCCCGCCTCCTTCTCTGACACCTCCCTCTTCGAATCCCGTGTACTGGGACACTATAAATAGGAAGGGATTTCAAGTTTTTCTATTCTTTGGATCTCTTCAAAAAGTTCTTTGTGCTTTTGTTCTTTTTTCATAGCGACTTGCTTTACGACTTTACAAGCTTGTTGACATGTTTTAACTTTGATCAAAAAGCTGATTATGGATAAGAGTAGTCGTCATCGCGAGGAAAATGGGGATGAGGCTACTTCTAGGATTCCTCCGTCTTCGGAAGGTGGGAAGAAAGTTCGAAAGCCTCTTGTCCCTCTTTTCGTAGACAACATGCTTCCTCGTGAACTATACGTTCGAAGGGATTTTCCCTTGAAGGGTACTGCTCCTGCATGGGAGATGTCTAAATTCACTATGTCTCATTTGGACGACCTCCGTGCTTCTTGTCAGATTTCGGGAACGGTAGTTATGCAAACAGCCGGGGGGGAATTTCGCCAACGTACACAGAACTGGGTTCTATGCTTTCTACGAGCCCCATTCATAATCGGATGTGGTCTTCCCATCTATCCGTTGGCGAAAGAGCTATGTAGGTTTTATAACATATGTCCGGTCGAACTTACTTATTATACATGGAAATATGTCGTATTCTAACGACTTACATTGAGAGGGTGACAGGATGTCACAGTATACCATCTGTTGTAGTTATTCAGTCCCGGATTCATGAGGGGGACGATGTTGCAACTGAAGAACACCGGGATGAAGGGTTTGGTCGTTGAAACAGACGACAAGCCCAATTGCCAGTTTTGGTTGAAGTTTTTCTTTATTCGAACCTCGGATTTGGTGTCGAACCCCGCTGGATTCCCTGAAGCATGGAATCTCGAATGTAGGTGTCGTTTCATGCACTTAATTATTTATGCTTATTTGACCGTTGTAACCTTTTGTATTTTTTGTATCTGTAGCAAGGTCGCACACGTCTCAGTCCGTGACGGACATAAGAGCGTGTGTGGGGCGGTTAATTCCGTTCACCGAAGAATGTAGGACATGGGTGGCATTTACCACGAGATATGTCCTTCCAGGTATTGTACTAGTTTTTGGTTTGGCGACCATGTCCTTTGATGCCGCGTTTTCTGACATACCTTTCCCTTGGTTAATGTGTTAGAAGCCCGGAGCGTACCACGGAGGGGAAGATACCGAGCTGCTGCTTCCTCGTCGGCGGACTCTGATTTCGAGCATGTAGTTCAGGAACGTGTAAGTGGGGACTTTCCTGAGGTAACTCGACCTGAGGGCGAGCATGCGGATATGGAGGTATCCAGTGAGGATGCTTCTGATGCTGTTCGCTCTGAGGGTGAGGCTGCGATATGGAAGCCCACTTTCAAGGATGCTTGTGAGATTACTCGTCCCATAGTTGAGTCGGTAAGTGAACCGACAATTGAAGAGGGCCCCTCGCCTCCATCTCCTCTTGTCGAAGAGGAGGTTTCCGAAGGCGACAAGCCTCCAGAGCA